>JAYJMH010000512.1:0-30305 GCA_036873815.1 Phacellophora camtschatica
TTTTTGTGCAAAAACGGAGTAGTATGAACTACGTGGGAGACAGCTTCGTTGCATTTAAGATGAATACAGGAGTCTCAAGGTCAAACAAATTTACATTGTAGTTAAAAATCGATCTTCATATCATATTACAATTTTAACAATAATAAAACACGCTCTCCCATGCCAAGTTCAATGTCTCACTCTTCTTCAATTGCTATTTCTTCATCCAGTTTGTTTCTTTTCTTGTTTTTTTTTCTGTGCGTTGTCGTCCATTTTATTCAATCTTTCATATTTTATATAAGAATTGCTGATATGACCTTCGGTTTTCCAAAGAATATTTTCATAAAAAGTCAAAATTTTAACATGGAATTAGCAGCGCTCTGAATAGAGCTTTGCACATGCGTTCAAAAGCATGCCTTGAAAATTTTAGGTGTGTGCCAAGGCGTGCGCGTGCGACCATACGCCTCAAACATACAAGCCTGTATTATGATTTAGAAGTGCAAATAAAAAACAACTCACAGATAAATGTACAGATCCTCTTGGTCCATTTCTTATTTTGTCTTTTTCCTGTAAAAAAGTACTAAACAATGCAAAATAGCATTAAAAATATTTTGGACCTCGCCAGCGAGATAATGTGTTTATAGCACATACCCGCACCCATATATTTGGGTGTACCCCCCCCCCCCCCAGGAAGTACTCCAGATAGCAAAGGCAAAAATTATGTAGACAGACAGAGAAGACAAACAAGACAGAGAAGTCAAAGAAGATTTTGAGGTAATGCTACACAAAAAGAGGAGCTGGAACACACCAAAATGACAGGAAAGATCCAAGGCAAGAAAGTGAGATGAATAGAGAGGCAAATGATGCTACCATCAATATGACAAAAGGTTTTGCAATAATAACTAATGCTAATATACAACCAACAGCTTACTAATGTCATAAAATGGACATATGAGATCATATAATTAGCTATCTCGAATATTTATTTATGAAGCAGTAACTGCTGATAACAATACAATACAATGTATTCCACATAAACAATACATTAAATGACACAATGTACCAGCAATGTGTATGAAATACAAAAATCAATTACCAAAAAATAAGCCAATGTTCCTAGCTCTGCATCCAAAACGAACCATCTGTTCTGCCATCCTTTCACAAGATTGGTGAATTTGCTCAGCTGACCTTCCATATTTTTCCTAACCATGAAAAAGAAGATAATTTTATTTTCATTTTAACAATTTTAACTACAATTCAGCAGTCCAGACTCGATAAGCTCTGCCTCCCTTGGCATTGTGGTATCAACATATTTAAATGGAAAATTTTTAATTAGCTTTGAACTACAAAAAACTGTATAAAGCAAATTTAAACATGATAACAGAAAATTGCTTGAACAAAAAACTCTTACACCATATTTCTTTAGCATCTCTTTAGTCTTTAGTATGTCAGTTATATCTTGTGAACCTTGGATATCTTATCAAAATAAAAACTTTCCTGAAAACACATGCATCATTCCAAAACTAAAAATACAGCGAAATAAAATTAGTTTTAACTGTTTACCTTTTTAGGCGATTCTGAGTTTCATTGCTCATGAATTCCTGAAAAGATATTTTAAAAAGTAGAATATATGACATGAAATAAATATACCACAATCTATGTGTAGCTAATTAAATATTAAAACCACTTAATATCTTCACACTCGATGCACAAATATTAACAAACTAGGTATCTAAGTTGTATCTAATTTTTAAGTTTACTACCAAGAACTGTATTAAAAATTGTTTGAATGAATTTGAGTGAAAGTCACACTGCTAGCCTGGATAAAAGCTGTACCTTTTTTGGGACACCCGTACACATATTCCAATTCCAAGAGTCAAGGATATTAAAGCTCACATGGCATGTTCAGCAAATTTTCCAGTCTTCTGGAATTCCTTTACTTTCAGACTCAGGTCTGCTTACACTGTGCCAGATAAATTTTCATACCCAAGTGTCATTCAGATAGGGCATTTTACATTGAACCTATTCCATACAAATTTGAGAATGGTTATCTGCACAGTTCGCATAGCTATAGTATAGAAAAGTGGATTAAATTCGTCTAGCTGATTTTTTGCATATGCAAACCAGTCTGGACAATTTTAATACGGATAAGCTTTATCCGGCACAGTGCAAACAGGCCTAACTGCCTAACTATATTCTTCTGCTGTGGTTCTCACTTCAATTTGCTAAAGAAAAAATTTATAACTTTTGTTCTGTTTTAACTTTTCTCATTTAGTGGAGAAAAGCTTTAATTTTACCCAAATGCAAATAGCTAGACTAAATTATTCAGTAATGTATATCTAGGCCTATTCTAGTTTGCTCACTCAACTGATAGCCTTCATTTCTCTGACATGTTCTGTGACCTTTGACCTACCTCCCTCCCTTTCAACAGCTGTATCGTATCTGAGAACTGTCATCATCACATCAACAAAAAAAATCAAATCAAAAAATGAATTCCAATTTGCTGCTATTTTCTGTCTTACAGAAAAATCTAATTTCTAAACACAGCACATAGAAAATAAAAAGCATTATTCACTAAAACGCTGCATTGTTGAGTCGGTACAACACATATTACACAACAAATTGCTTTCATTTCTATTTGTAAGGCCAAACACCAACAACGCGAATAACGTATGGTATGCTGCTTGTTTTTTTTGAGAGCTGACTTGGTAGGTTTAGAGTTTAGGCCCGCCAACCTAAACGAGAAATGAACAGGTGAATTGCTTCATTATTTATGCGCTACATCTTGTTTTTGTTGCTGGTAATGAAATAACGATAACAATCAAGACGGCCTAGCCTAATAAACGATCAGAAATACAGACCTTTTCTCTCACCATAACCTCTTTGATTTTGACTTTCTCTTCCTCCGTCAACCAACTTTGCGTGTCAAGATCCAAGTCGTCAACGGACGGATTCAGACCGCGCGTGCTTACCGTTGCAAAATAAACCGGATGCGGAGCGGTCATTTTTTGTGAGAAAGCAAAATCAGTCAAACCATGTCAAACCAGCAACTCCATCCACAATGAATAAGTTATATTTTTCGCCAAATTATCAACAATTATTTGTTTCCATGCCATTTATGGTGTAAATCTATATGGAATAACCAGGAAACAAATTAGCCTTCAAATATTGATTCTCATTATTGTCCTCCATTGTTTTATTGTATTCAAATCTCATCGCTTGGAAATTGACTCTGTGTATGGCTTTTGTGTTGCATCGAAAATGTTTACGAATAAATTTGGAATTTAAAAGAAAATATTATTATAATATATTTTTTAACACAACAAGAAAGAATAGAAATGCGAGGGCTTATCGTTCTATTTTTCCCATTCCCTTCCATAAAATTTTTCCCATTCCTTTACATTGGGTCTTCAGCCCAGCCCACCATTCGAATATATTAAAATTGACCCAGACCCTACTAAAATAAGGAGTGTGATTTTTAAACGATTTAAATTTATAGTTAACAAATTCCTTAATAACATTTGCAATATGAACGCTATTAATCCAAAAACATTGGAGCAAAATTTGGCTCCTCCAATAAAAGAGGAAATAAACTTTGTGTTTTGCTACCTTCAAAAACCACTTTCATTGTGAGACTCACACAAAATAGGTCAGAGTTTAGAGAAGATGGTCAGTTAATTTTGTTGAAGTGATTATTTGAAGCTGGAAGAAGACAAGGTATACCTCCAGAGGCACGAACGTGCCAAAAGTGCAACAATGTGGGAACACTGAAGATGAACTTCATTTTCTAACATCCTTCAAGTATACGTCACGTCGTCACCCTACGGTGTAAACTGTATAATAATATTAATGGAAAAGTTAAAAAATTTGTCCATCTATCCCCAGATCAAAAATTCATTTATATGTTAACATGTGAAAGAAAACATGCAGATCGTTAAGCAACTGGTCATTTTCATTACAAGTGCCTTTTCGGTCCCAAAATTTCAATTGCGATGACCTAATCTGATCAAGCGTACTTTAAGTATTGTTATCCCTTTATTTTATGCTGTTATAACCATTATTCCAATTATATTGTTAGAAGTACAGACAGTATAATATTTTAATTTTAGCCTTACTTTATGTAGTAGATATATAAATAACGCTCCTTTATTGTGTAAGCCAGTTTATTATTATGAAATTGAAAATTGAAAAAAAAACTCATCTTTATTTTGGTTCGCTCTACTTCGTTTCGTTTCATTGAGTATAATAAGTCAATCTCAGAAGAAGATAGGCTATTAAAAAAACAGCTAAAAATACTGAAAAATTATTTTTTGAAGAATAGACAGTAAAGTATATCCATAGCAATGGCGAAGACTTCCGGAGCTTTTTCTTTGCTTCCTTAATTCGTTTACCTTTCTTTGCCTCACTTTTCTTCCACCTTATAAAAATGTTAATTAGCCAGAAAATGAATCGCTATGCCGGCAGGCCTTGTAGCAAAAAATTTAAGTTCGATTTTTTGTTTTTAGCATATTTCGTTAGTTCAGTCATTGGGCTACATATTTCTCTTATTTAATTTTAGTGTTCACATGTTTTACATGAAATTTTGAGCTTTTAGATAAAAAAAAAACTTCCATTTTGAAAAATTGAGGTAGGTGAAACGACTTAACAAATTAATACCAGGCTCACCAGAAGCTAATAATCTTTCAGGCCCAGGTATCGGGTTTCCCTTCAATTATGTGGTTTTGTTGATGCTTGAGGAGTACTTGAAGATTTGTTCAAACAACGCACACGTTTTATTTGACTTCTGGGTTTGTTCTAATTTGTAGATAGATAATTAATCGGTTTTGCCGCCAATTTAGCATAATGTTTTGTAAGCCTTAATTCTCAGAGCAGGATTTGGGGACACCAGTTAGTGCTCCAAAAGCTTCGCATATCTAACGGACCAATCAATTTCAGTGAAATTTCACAAACAGGGTCACGAAGCATTCTACTTCAAAAGAGTGATAGGATATTTTACCTATTCCGACTTTTAGAAGGTTTTAAAATAAAAAAAGACCATGTAAACCATTAGAAATTGTTTGTTCAGGTTGGTTATTTCGAGATTATAAAACTTATCAAAATTCCCCGAAACCGGTTTATTGTTCATTGCCTTTAGTCTTTCACAGACACTCTGGTTTGGTCGCAAAGCAACAGATGAGGCACACACAACTTTTTACAAGGGTGGTCAATTTTTCATTAAATCTCAATTTGATCATTTGTGCTTTTTAATAACTAAGTGACTATATTTTTCTGGATTCACCTTTTAATTCTACACAGATTGATGTGTACATCTTCAGGGATTATCTAAAAACCGACCGCAGAAAAACTATTTTTGAAAACCTTTCCAGTGAGGGGTACAGTAACCATTAAAACCATTTCCCCAAAACCGACATTTCTAAGCAAACTTTTGGAATTACTTAGGGAAGAAACTTTGGTGGTTTTCTTTCGCAAAATGATCAAAAATTTACAATTCGTGAAAGTTTTTTCCAGCAAAATAAACTGGAAAAGGTCATCGGTGAATAATGTTATTTTTGGGTCAGTGACCCCTTTGAAGTAATGCCAATGTTTTTCTTGCAAAGCATTCGTATAGAGATGTAGCTGTAGATGAATATTTTTTCCACAAAACATCCCTGAACTGACACCACAAGCCTAAAAAGAAGTTTTTTTGCTGCCCTTAGACCGTTAGATAACAAATATTGAGAATGTAATCGTTATAGCATCTAAAATTTCCGGTGTGTCACGTCTTCTTTTCCTCAAAAAACGAATACGCGAAAGTTTACTCCTTTGAGATTTCATGATTCTATTGAACTCTAAAAAATAATTCAAAACATTTCGCGGTTTTTTCCAGACGCGAAAATATCTTCAAGCAAAAGTTTCTTCCCTTTGAAGGCTTATAAAGTAGCAACTGGAAATTAATAGTCAAAAAAAGCATAAGTCAAACACATTTCTGTGATAAAAAACACTTTCTTTTGTTACTCAATTGATAGACTATATAAACAGTGAACATATAATAGAAGTTAAAGCCTCAATTTTATTCCTTCATAAAAACTTTTGTATGGTCTCACTGATTTGCACTCAATCTGCACTTGATTTCCCATTTTCTTCATTATTGGTAAATCCATGCTCAATGCATCCAAATCATCTGGGTTTTTCACTCTTATCAAAGCATGCACCTTAGTGGATAAAGAAAAATATGTTTAAAGCAATTTCCAAGAGTAGACAGTTTAGCCCACTCTTCGTGTATATTGTATGTATTAATAAATGAAATACCTCTGAATGTTTTAATGTTTATGTGTTTATGTAAATGGGGGTCTCACAAAATCAAAACATTTCGAGCAATATTACAATTTAAATTTAAATGTTTTCCAGCAAATATATAATCAAATTAAATACTCTAATAGAATTTGTGCCTTGGGGCTTATTGCCTTCCTTCCCCCTGCAGCAGCAGTGCTAGCTACCAAAAATGGGGAGGGGCAAACATAAAAGGGCATGAGGTGAACTTTTAAATTAAAAAAAACTGTACCTCTTATTTGTTCAGAAAAAATCATTCTGAAATGAAAACCTGACTAATGGTTAGATGAGGAGGTGTGCCCCAGCCACCTGTGGCATTGCCATAGGCCCCCAAGTCACAGCACCTGATCTTATAACACAATTGAGTGCATTATTATAATTAAATTTGCTAGTTTTTACCTCCCTCTTGCCAACACTTTTCCAGACACTCAATCCATCTTCATTTTCTCCCTGAGTCTTCAAGACTTGTTGAGCTTCTTCAAGCCAAATTTTTAATAACTCCTCGCGGCTCATTCCTGATAAAACAAGATGTTTAATGATACAAAAAATATTGCAAACTTCCTTAAATTTTTTTGCAAAATAAATTTATTTCAATCTATTTATTTATTTCAATTTATTTCAGTGAATTGAATAAGAAAAAATGTCTTCAAAACAGTTTTTAATGAAAAACTTTCATCAAACCTGAATATTCAACATGGAAAATGAGCCAATAAAATATTCCTTCTTTTGTAGAATCGACAGTTGTTTCCTTTGCCTTTGCTTTTGCTGATTTATTCTCGTCAATGGTTTCATATAGGAAATTAGCAAATGAGTAATAGGGTATCAAAGGAGTGACATCAATATGAACTTGGTCACCAATTTCTTGCATCAGTGGAAGAGTGAATGACAGTTGATCGATTTCTGCTGGATTTTCAACTTCAACAACTAAAATTAATTTAAAAACTTTTACTTTCAATGTTAATCTGCAAAAACACACATTTTTGTTCCCATGTTTAATTTCCAATAAAGATTATTTTTAAACAATAAAGATCATTCTAAAATTTTTCAATAAAGATTTTTTTTAACATTATTAAAAATTTACAAAAAACTTTAGAAAAGTATATATAAAAGTAGAAAGGTAAGTACAATTTCTCATAAAAAGATATCATAAGTAAATATAAGCTTCTTACCCACAAAAACTTTTCTCTCTCCAACCACCTAAAAAAATTATTTCAACAAACTCTTACAAACATCCAAAATCATATATGGGAAAATTCATATCAACTTAAAATCCATACAGCACAATAATGGAATATAAAGCAGATTGAGGATGTACAATTGGAGTAATAGAGGGTATATGATATAAATATGGACCCAGTGGGGAGGGGGCAGCATCATCTCCCTCGGGGTAGGGGCATGCCTGAGGAACGCTTGAGCTGACCCAAAAATATAATCGAACGAAAACACAAACCCAAAAATATAATAGTATGACACATGTTGTGATGCAACTTTTCAGAGCCAAAATTGTATTTTTTGTTGAAAAATTTTTCAGGCAAAAATAAAAATTGAAATAACAGGCCCAAAAAATATAGGACATCCCCCTCAAGTTAGGTGGTATTGCACCCCCTCACCCCCCTGAGAATCTGTTGCACATAGAAAGCCAGTAGCAGTAGCAGCAATCACGCATTGATATTTCTATTCCTAGTTACGTTATACAGCCTCACACATAACATTACAGCCGCTGATGTTCTCGAGTTTATCAATAACAAAACCTTGGTATTATCTGAAGGAGCAGCTTTCTCTGACTGCACTGATTTTTCTGGCCTTCTCCTCACCTTCCAAATTTCCTTGACCAAGCCTGATTCTTTTGCTGAAAGAGCGACTTCTGCTTCTTTTACCCATATCTTCAGTAAATCTGGTTGGCTTAAGCCACGGTATTCGATGTTAAAACGCAAAAGAAATAGCATGTTTGTTCGTTGTCGTTCTCTCTTACTCAAACTCAACTGAAGTCCAATGCAAAAAAGACTTGCCCTTATTCAATGCTATTCAATGGACAATGGTCAATGCATTCTAAACATTGGTGAGAACAAAATGAATATACTATTTCTGGCTATTATTTGTGTACCTCAGTTTGTTTTTCTATTGACTATGGTTTGTGCAAAAAATGACCACAATCCAATACAATACACCTTTTCAACAAAGCGACCTCGTATTGAATTTAATTTTTCTCAAATTACATCTATGACCGTGGGAAATGATTTCATGGGAAATGAAATTAAAAGAAACATGGGAGTTCCCCAGGGAGACTGTTTAAGTCCAATACTCTTTATAATATATTTAGCAGAAGCTCTACAGCCAAAATTTTCCATCACAAACCCCCCACACAGAGAAGATCATAACTACAGCAAAAATGTCAACACAAACATATTGATTCAGTTTCAGTTTCATATTTTAAATTCCACTTACATACAATTTTTGAAAAAATAGACAAATAACTAAACTACAAAAATATAAGATACAGAAAATTGATACATCAGTTAGCAAAATTAAAAAATATACATTCAACAAAAAATAAGAGAAAAGATAAATTGTATGGAGGGAATTACTTGAAGGAGGATCTCTCTCAGTAGTCAGACTAAACGAGGAGAGAGCACCACCTGTTTTAATAGTATTTCATATGCATTTGATCTAGATTATAAAGAGTTTCTTATAAAAAAACGTATATAAGAGTACCAAAAATCAGTTCGGTTACTATGGAAACTAAAACAAAACTAAAATTTCATTTATGATCCATGAAATCCTCGAGGAAAAACATAATTTATAGATAGTCTAGCTACCTAGCCTAGGAAAAACGCTTAATTTAGTAGACAAACAGACATCGCTGTGTGGATGGAAATGGAACGATTTGCTTAAGTTTACTGGTGGTCGTCGTTTGGTATTATTTCCCTCCTGATGGCATAAGAAGCTAATGTGCAATCCTCTTTATACTGTCATCTTTTCTGGCGCAGGAAGCCAGGCCAGAGGCAAAAAATATCAGCCAACACGAAAAAAAGGCGGGAAAATTCGTTAGTGCCCAGGACACAGAAACATTAAAAAAAAAACAACCAAAACCCATGTCCCTTAAAGGGACCAGCAGTTAACTGCAATACTGCCATTGGCTTTGGTTCAGGAGCTCATTTTCCCTCTAAGGCTCTAAGCACAGGAGGTCCCTAGTTTATAGTGAGATATTTATTTAAAGTGGTCTATCCCTACCATGGATGAACAGTGACCTTTGGGGGCCAGTGGAGGACCCGGAAATACCACTGTCTCCTGGTTGTTTTTTGTCAAGTATCAGCAATTTGAGATAAAGTAGCTTGCGTGCTAGACTTGCCTAAAGTCTATTTCGTGCCAAACCACAAATTGTTATTTCTTATTCGATATATCAAGGCAATGCCATATCGAGGGAATGCTATGAAAGTATTTCACTGAGTACTTTCACAGCATTCCGTAGATATGGTAAACGTGCAATGTATGTACTTTCACAGCATTCCGTAGATATGGTATTCCCTCGATATATTGAATACGAAATAAAAATTTGTGATTTGGCACGAAACAGACTTGGGGCAAGTCTACCTGCGTGCAGACTCTTGGAGATTTTTGAGGCTACGACTCGGCTAAGGTAATGGACCTTGCTGAAGGATTCACCACTAAGGATTCGATCTCGGTGCCTCCGGGTCCATGAGCTGGCGCTGTTATCAGCTGCACTAACTTTTATCAACTTGTACCAACAAATGACCCAAAACATAATTTTAAAAACAAATTAATGACAAAAAACAAACCTTGCATTAATTAAGCTAATAATTAGTATCAATATTCATCAATAACTATTAAATAACTATCTTCGCACAATAAATTCAATATTACTGACGCTCTACATTTCTACATTGCCACGATAAGTCCTCTTTTCAGCTCGGAATACAAAATTGAAAGTTTAAAAACCAGCTCTTGGCATACAAACTCTTAAGCATTTAATTTTCTCCTTTGATCGCAAGCCTTATCTTTTTTCCATTGATCAGATATGGCTTTGATAGGGATTCTTCGACGAAACAGCAAAATGTGTGGTTCTAAATAAAATAAAAAAACCGTAATAAAAATTTAATAATCAAACATAAAAAACTAAACAAAGTTGTCCCGAAGCCCATGCCCACAAAATATTGGGGTTATAGGACCTGGTCAATACCCACGGTAACCAATTATACACCAAAAACGTACGCATAAGGCAGATGAAACTAAGCCAAACAAAACTTATTCCATTATCACTGTAAAAATTACTTCCTTACCCCACCCCTACTACCACATCGTTTTACAAATTTTTTAATCCATGATACAGCTCCTTTTTAGTTCAGTTATTTTTCATTTGGGGCATCCGTAAAGTACGTACTTATGCACTGAGGAGGAGGGGTAAACCAAAAGCGTCTTGTCCATTGTCCTTTCAGCTTTTTCTAGTGTTTTTTGGCCACAAAGGGGAGAGGGGAGATAAAATTAGCCAAAGCAGTTCGTATTTATCGATGAAAAATTCCTTTTTACGTGTGCAACGAATAATTTATAATAAAATATGAAGTTATAAACTGTAAAGTTGCATGAATATTGAAAACATAAAGTTCATGAATATTGAAAATTTTATCGATGCCCTGATCTCTTTCCCCGGGCGACCATAACATACCGGGTACATGCATCATGTAATGAATCCAGCCACGTGACTGCTGCACACCAATGTCTCTCCATTGAGTTTCAGTCATTAGTCTGTCTTTTGGAATTGTCTTTCGCTTTTCGTACGGTACAATTACATGTCTGAAAATAGAGTTTTAGTAAATGCCAATAACTTTATTCATCAGCCAAAGAATGATTCTGACAACATCATAGTTTAGCGACAATTTTAAACAACGAGTTGAATTCTAACTGCGAAAACTAAATTAAAACAAGATTAGCTAAACTAGTCCTATTTTTCGCCTTGAGTTGCCTGAATTTCTAGCTAGGCCTATATGCTCAGACAAATGGCAAATAAAATATTACTTTTAAATTTAAGATTAGAAAGTTCAATTACCTGTATTCGAATTCGCTATCGCAGTATTTGTCTGAATAGTAAAACTCTCCCATTTTGTTCGTGTAGATTGAACAGAGCTGTCCTTTTTGGAGAAGGATACCGTCTGTCCCAAGCTCTTGAACAAAAATTTCAAACACACTTCACCGCTTTGCTCTACATTTTAGGTCATGCGAATCTTCAATTGAGGAAAATGCGAGAATAAAAAGCTAAA
Source organism: Phacellophora camtschatica (assembly GCA_036873815.1). NCBI lineage: Eukaryota > Metazoa > Cnidaria > Scyphozoa > Semaeostomeae > Ulmaridae > Phacellophora > Phacellophora camtschatica. The sequence goes on from JAYJMH010000512.1 coordinate 11,562, forward strand.
ATTTATCTCTTGGGACTAAAATACAAAAAGAGAGTGCATCTGTTTCTTCAGTTAAATGAACAAACAAGCCGAACATCAATCCCATGACCATTTGAATCATAATTTTTCACAATATATATCATCATAACCATTTCATTTTATTTTATATTTTTTAAAAACATCCATAGAAATTTGTATGGTTCTATCGAACAACTCTATTGATTTTATTTATGATGTTAATTAACCAGAGGCGAATTTTGTTGCAATAGTGAAATTGACACACTGGTTTCAAAGCGATTATCCCTCGAAAAAAACTTTTTCGTTTGCCCCTGTTGTTCCAAAAAAGCGCTTCTGTTGTTTCAGCCAACAAGTTTTTTTCGATTTTGTTTATAATGTCAATTGACAACAAAACGTGGTTGGAAAAAACCAGCCACGCACGCTATTTGTCAGAGCAGATATAGTGCCCTGGTGTCCTGGTACGTTCCTCCAAATTTTAATTTACGCTACGAATTACGCGACATCAACAGAATATAAGCATGCGTTTACGCGGAAACGGTTCCATCTGGAACTGTACCCAAATGAATACGATTAGGCCTTCCGTTTACACGGGTCCAGTTTGATCCGTTCCGAACGGAAATGTTAGCCGAATATTAACGGGTCCACCTAAAAAATAGTTCCATAGGGAATCGTTCCGTAAAAGTTATCGTGTAAACGGGTGGAATGGTTCCAAACGGAGACGGCTAGGAAAAAAGGATTATTAAAAATTCGTTTTAAGGCTGTTTCATATTTGAACCACAATTTTAGGCGCAAAAATAATATTATTTAGCAACGTGTTATCATATCGTCATACGTTGATCGTATTGTTTTTCAATCCTTCCCTTGTGATATTATGTTTTATAGGCCAAAACTACCTGCAGTAAGAGTGCAGTTTCCTCATCCTACTTTTCTAACTTTTTCTGCCATCTCAAATAAGAATGTATGAGCATGACGAGGCGAATAAAAAAGAGCTGCTAACTGGTGTAAAATGTGAAAGCAAGTCGAAAAAGAAAGTTCGCTACTCCACCTGACATTACTCCAAAGTGATGTCAAATCCACGAGAGAGCACATGGAAGCAAGAGACTCGTGTAGTAAGGCAAATATTTCCGTTCATTTGTTTTAGCGCAAAATTTTACTCTTTAGTTTTAGCTCCTCAAAACTCAGAAAAAGAAAAAAATACTAAAGATTATTTTTGTTTTCAAAGAATCCCTGGGAATTAGGCCGTGTTTTTGAAAAAAGGTTTCTGCTCGTCAAAGGCCGCTGCTGCTAAATCATAGTGGAGATGAGGACACACGCCATCTCTAGATATATGACAATTATTATTCGCTCTTAAAATACCTATTTCAAAATTAATTTAAAAAAAAAAATTTATTTGTCATATATCAAGAGATGGTATTGTCCTTACCTACACCATGATCTAGTATCTATCGTTTTATCCACATCTCAATCAAAAATGCTTCTTCTTCATGTCAAGACACGACACACTGTATGCTTGTCATGACCTCAGATGTAATATTGTTAAGTTCTGTTCAAACACTCTCAACATTTTACCGAACAACGCTCAATAATTGTATCGCGTTGTTTAACTGTGTTCAGCGAGGTTGAAAGCTAGGTATTCAAACAAACTCTACATCTCACTGAACACTTCAAAAGCTTAAATTATTTAAAATTTAAATAAACTTAAAAATTTAATTCAAATAATAAAAATTTCAATTTTCTTAAAATTTAAAATTTATACGAATTTTAAAAATTCTTTATATTATTCTTTATTTGTAACCTTTAACATCGTTCTGTTTTACAGTCTTTCTGGTTTAACTCTGAAAATTATCGTACATAATATCAAATGTATACTGACATACTTTGGCCAAAGTTTCGCGAAGATGTTGTCAATCTAATTGACAACGTTGCAAGTTGAACTCTGTAATTGAGGGTTATCAAACTCATCCGAATCATCATGATCGTCGTCATCATCATCTTCGAAAATAGGCTCTTCGAGTTCTCCACGTTTGTCTACACGAGGAAAATAATTTTTTTTAAAATAGTATTAGTTTTTTCTTTCAGGTTTTTATAATATTTAAATAAAAGTTTTGAATTGTAAATAGGTTTTATTAATTTTTATAAAATTTTCAATTAACGTGCAATGTATGTAATGGGAGGGCCCCTTGAAAAACAGGAATTGACATTTCTGAACGATAACCTTCCCTGCTGATATAAAAATTAAAAATTAAATATGAAAGATGAAGTATGAAGATGTTCGTCTTTGTAAAATTTCGTTCTCGTTTGAAATTTAAAAGCTAAAATTTAAGTTATGTGTAATAAAAGAATAATTAATATTTTTAGGCCTATTTCAAACGTTGCATTTATGTCGAATCAAATTTAATTGATATCAATTAAATCCACGAAGACACGCGTCGAGTTTGAGTTCAACTCATATCTTAAAGTTTACAATGCTCTGATTTTTCGCGGGGATTAAATGCCACACGGAAACGCCTCTCTAGCATAGAATATGATAAACAGTTCACGAGAATTAGATCGTGTATGCCAGCATACTTTTCATTAATCAAGGGTTGAAAATTGATACAAAAGCAATTCAGTCATAATATTCGATCATGTTTTAACGATTTTTAATTAAAAAGATGGTGTGGCTGTGGCTAAATAAATACAAAATAATTTTGCAAACACCACTAAAATATATATCTGCACCCAATGTCTATCAAGTCTCAAAACTGATTTTAAAGAAAACTAATTTTCATTTTCCGACCCCAATTTCATGGACACGACAAGACGACACAAAATTAGGCCATGTCGTCGGGGGTTAGAAATTGGGAAATCTTTTTGATACCACTCCCTTCAATTGGTCAAGAGCGACTCTAATATTTGCCTTGCCTTCCATTATTGCAGATTAACTTTCCGGTGTGCATTTCCGGTGTCCAGGTTCGGTGTGTTGATTTTCCGACTTTCCGGTATGTACGGTGTCGGTGGGTTTATTTTTTGAAGAGCCAAAAACTAAAACATTTATTTTATGAGGTGAAACAGATTATTTTTGCAACTACCAATGTAAAGGCGTGAATTGAACCAAATTTACAGGGTAGAATATTAATGAAATGCAATATAAAAAATGTATTCTGTGGCAGCGGTATTTTATGTAAGTGATAAAATTTTTAATTCAAACATACCTGCATTTAGCCAATAAATATATTTTTTCAAATTATATTATAGGCTATCTGTAGATATATTTAAATTTAAATTTTATTACTTATAAATAAAATATTTATGCTAGTTATTTTAATCGGTCGTTGGACTCAAACGCGAAGTTTGAAGTAAGCTCTTAAAGAAGTTTGAAGTAACAGTTCTCTGAAAAAGAAAACGACCAATTAAACCTCACTCTTTCAAAATAAAACAATTGCAAATTTCAAAGTTACATCGCAGTGCCCAACTGGCTTACTTACAACCAAGGCACCAAGAAGCACCCGACACAGTGTAACCAACTGTCGCGAAAATTACGTTGTTTATTATGCTAAATTGCCAATATCTTGCAAGGAATTTTTAGGCAAAATTTGTTTGATCGCAATGACCAAATGAAAAGGTCTAGCAATGCTTACCACGGTCAGATTTGTGTGCACAATTAAAACCATCTAATTTGGTATCCGCGTCTGCGAACACAAAAAGTCAATGGTATACAATCTACAATCGCTTGTTCAAATATTATCTCAACACTGCAGAATGCTGGGTTACAACCTGCACTGTTATCGTTCCCTGATACTACGTACATATGAACGCATTATGAATGCACAAGCAGCCGTACTAGTGAGTCCAAAAGCGGTCGTCATATCATTTAATCCATAAGCAGTCGTATCATTTACCGTAATAATTTGATTGAGCCCCCCTCTCGAATAAACCCCTCTTCTTTCGAATAAACCCTCCCCCCCTTTTGAAGGTGATTTTTTAAATAAGCCCCCGTATTTTGTTAAAACAGAAATCGAATAAGCTGTCTGATCAGTCTGTCAGATTCAGTAAAAAAGACAACACATTGATTACAAACTTTCCAGAATTCTTTTTCGTACGACCATACTATGTTTAGTTTATATAAGATAAGACTCTGCATCCTTTTTAGATAATGCTCTTATCAAAGGTCCACATATAGTCGTGTTACTCATTCTAGAAACAGTCGTATCATTCATTCCACAGGCAGTCCTCATATTTAATCCGCTATCATTTGCATTGTTCAATTCACGAGCAGTCGTATTATAGGTAAATGTATTCTTCGTCATTAACGGAATGCAGCCTTATAATTTATCTGCTGCCAGTCAAAATCTTAACTCTATATAAATATTTTAACAAAAACAGAGATTTCTTTATATCCTATAGAATTGAAATGCTTACCATTAATTGTGGGCTCCGGTATACGTTGTGGTTCATTTCCAGGTGGAGGAGGTGGAATTTGAGGAGGTGTAGATGGCTTTGCTAATGATGAAAGGTAAAGAAAATAACTCATAAAAAGGTCAAATATTAGGACATAAAAACAAAATTAGCAGAAATCAACTTGATAAATGTAAAAACCAGAAAATGAAATCCTCATATGTAATAGTGCGAATAACATGTAAACTTAAGACACGTAAACATTAGTTTTCTAAAGCTTTCATTTAAGTACAAGCTAAAAATATTTTTAAATCAAAATTTGCATATATTTCCAGTATTATTATTAACTACAGAAATTATTATTTTATTAACACAATATTATTATTATTATTATCAAATAATAATAATTTGTTGCCATTTTAATCCCGATTTAAATTCAGTAATATTAATGTAATATTCTTGGAATATTTCTGTAATAATTTTGTAATACTGCAATTATAATACTCCTAATTTTCCGGTTGTAACTTCTTCAGTATTATTCAAACTATTCACTAAAGAATATCTACAAATCTTGATCGTAGATTTTGACCAAATATGAATATTAAGCAATCAATAATTGACCTACGCAACAACTAATGATAATATATGGACTTACGCATGATGACTTTAACTGGTAAACCTACAAAAAATACAGTTTATTAATATATTGCTGTTCAGCAAAGCAGAGGCATTATATAACAAAGAAACAAAATAAATAATGATGAATAATACTAAAAAGAAAAGGCTATTTATAAATTTTAATAAAAAAAGAAGGTCATTAGGAATAATTAATAAAACTTTTTCCCATAAATAATTTTAAGAACATTTCCCATTAAGAATAATACGTTTAGCCGCTATAATTAATTTAAAAAAGCCACAAAATATTTTATTTACATATAATTACACTTACTGATGGTTGCAGCCAATATGGCTGGTCCTTTGCACATCTTCCTCCTAATTGTCATCTTCCAACTGAAAGACCCTTTTCCTTTAAATCCAAAGACAGCGAGTGATCCTCTCGTGCCATCTTTCAAATTTCCTTTAGCACCGATACTTTTCTGGAAGAAAAAATTGCACTATGTAAAAACGCCTTGTTTGTTTTCAGAATCTCAACAAATAAAAATCGGTCTAATTAACTCTCACCTTGATATATTTTGGTAGCAATAAAATTCTGCAGATAATAAATTTTAATGTACTTTCTAACGTATTTTAATCTTTTAAATATATTTTCATGTATTCCAATATACTTTATTGTCTTTCAGATTATTTCTATGTAATTTTTATATATTTTAATGTATTAAAATTAATTGCATATATTATACTTAGTAGGTATATTCAAAACATAACAAAGACAGCTAATTCGTTTAGAAAAATCAATAAACGATTTAAGTCGTTCAACCCTGGAAAGTAACTATGAACCATTGATAAACATTGTAAAACATCATATTTCAGAGGGTAAATGCATGCTGAATTTCTTGTCAAGTTCAAAAGTTTTGAGTTAAACTGTTGTCTTTTCTCTCGTTATTTTATCCTACAGCACCTTGCTTCTATTCCGCCATTTCGCAACTGTCTAACTCAGTGAGTTAATGACAGGTGCAAAACGGCGGACTAAAAGTAATCTGCTGTGAGAGAAAACAACGATAGAAAAGACAACACAGAAAGTCAGATATTTAATAAATAGGAGGTACATCACCACCCGTGCTTGAATTATTTGGTTTTATTGTCTTTGTTGCTGCTTACTGGAGGCTTACACTAGATCTGCTTGCTTGGTAGAAATAAATCCGAACAAAAAGGATAAAAACAAAATAAAAATAAGTTTGCTGCATGTGGGAGTCATCAAAGGCAAAGGGGAAAACCGCCTTTCAGCGCATTTTACGTTAACATTCAGCGTAACATGGAATTTTCTTACGGAATTCTCGCCTTGTTAAAACTTGATATTACACAGGAATTATTTTAATTTGATTACATAAAAAATCCGTATCCAATACAAAATTTGCGAGAAATTTATCGTTATGTGAAGAAACAATTTCAAACTCAGCGTTCCGCATTTCTGTTTTTCGACGGATTCCGGCGTTCAGAAAAATCTGATGACCCCTACTTGCACGAAGTGGTCTACTTTTACTGCAAGCACATACCAATGCCGCAATTGCATCATCACTGAGATACTTCTCGTACGTTTCCTTTGTTGCTATCAATACAATAGAATTGAATGGTATTGCCTTGATATAAGTGACGAGAGCAGCAGAGGCACTGCGAATAGTATCAGTGTCAAATGAAGCACTTTTTCCTATCGGCTTTCCTTCAGGGTATCTAAAAAAGATTACCTGTGTTAAAAGTATTTGAAAAAAGGAAATATCATCCTTAGCAGGAAAGTAAACCAAATAATAGCCAAATACTTAATTAAAACTTACTAATGTTTAATTATTAATAATTAATTATCTAATTAACTTAGAGAGCTTCGTAATAATAACACAGACAAAAAAGCTGCTTCTTCTAAAAATTTCCAGTGGCCAACGCAACGGTGCTTTGCTTTCAGAGGAGCACGAATATGGAATAATCTTAGCGTTGATGTTAAGACAGCGACCACCTTAAATCGATTCAAAGTTTCATATAAAAGTAGCAACTAATCTTTTCGTTGAACTTCATTTTTACTTAGCTTTGATTTTGATTTTGATGCTTACGTGTAAATATTGATGAGGAGATATGTTTAATTTATTGTTATTTTATAAGGCAGTTTGGAAACGAGTATTATGTAACTGTATAATTAATCCAGTGTAAAAACTGGCTTGGATACATGCTTAGGTTGCCAGAAAAAACTCCAGCGAAATTAGTTTTTAAGGAACACATGAAAAATTAAAAGGAAATCGAGGAAGACGAAAACAAACCTTGATCAGACAGATAAACAATGATCTAAAACTAATTAGCAAAACAGTAGATGAACTAGTAGAGAATGATTACGAGAGAGAAAACTGGAAAAGAACAGTGACAAGGCTAATGTTTTGAAGAAGACTGAAACAGCCCATAGGAAGAAGCAGAAGAAAGAATATAAAATGAAATAAAACAAATGAATTGTAAAAATATAAGATAACATCTCAGCTACACACAAATGCAAAATGAATTACATCTAAGTTTATTATGTGATAAAGCAAAATAAAACATTACAATTATATATTCAGTATAATCCCGTTATAACGTACATCATGTTATAGCGGGATTACATATATGCCATAGCCCCTAAGAAAGCTTTTTATCTTATCAATTAACTCGTGAGCAGAAAAAATACTCACGAAATAGCAAGAATATTAATTCCTCTTTTATTTTCACTGAATTCTTTGTCTTCAAGTAGAATTGATGCACGGGCAAGTGCACATCGCCCATTCGCAGGAGGGTCATTGCACCCCATAGCGGTGAGCCCAATAGACAATGCTGCAAAAAAATGTGTGCAAATTTGGTAAATTTCCATCAAAAATATTATGTTAAAAGTATAAATAATAAAACACATACAAAACTTGATGCCAATCTTATTCCTCATTCCTCATTCCTCATTCCTCATTCCTCATTCCTCATTCCTCATTCCTCATTCCTCATTCCTCATTCTTCATTCTTCATTCTTTATTCTTTATTCTTTATTCTTTATTCTTCATCTCTTTCCGTATGGACACAGCTAGCCTGGGTTTAAACGAACCCATCTCCCAAGGTGCTTAACAAAAATTAACCCAGGTTAGCTGCGTGTCCACACTGAAAGATTTATCCTGGGTTAGCTAGATCCGGGGTGAACCCAAGGTTCTAGGTTAGTTTTAGCAATGTGGGTAGGACTTTTACCAAGCTGCCACCCGAGAATAAAGGTTCTGTTATGTGAATTTCCATCGAATAGTTTTGTAAAATACAACTAAGAGCAAAGTAGAAAATAAAATTAAAAAAAAATATTTACTTGACCCTTTGGTTCGTGCTGGAGAAGAATATACCCTTCCGCATGTATACTTCACTTCCAAATATTTTCGTGTGCCTGGACATGTGTTACCAAATGATTCTCTGTTAGCTACGACCGAGCAGGACTTTTTTCCCTCACATCGATTTTTCATGACAGTAATTGACCTGTGAAAGTAAAAGTTTGCATAATTCAGACACTTTTATAATTACGTCATATGCGTACATGATACACTTATTCTTTTCCAAGAAATTTATGAAAGTGGAATCACCTCCATAATTATGTATGGTGCGGAAATATGGAGCTGCGAGTCTCAACTAGAAATTTAAAGAACTCAAACTGACTCTCTTGCGAAATAAAAGAGCTCCAATGAACACAGATCAAACCAAAGCATTTAGATTATTCTTCAAAAATATAATAATATGTGATCAGTGTAATAAGAATGGTGTCCCAAAAAGAATGCGTCCCAAAAAGAATGCTTGAATAAAAATAAAATTGGTTTAAAAAATAAATTTAGCAATACTTGCATCATTAAAAGTGTTCATGTGGGTAAATTGATTGTTTTTCAACGAATTGCTTAGGCCATTGCTTAGGTTAAAGGTTCTGGTTTCATCGTGATTGCAAATTTAGTGTTTGAAGAAAAATATCGTGGTACCCAAAGAATCATTTTTGAAGAGTAAGGTGCGAAATTGTAAGTAACTATTCAATATTGCAACTGATATGATATTAAATATCTTAAGATAGTTCTTTCTCATTAAAATATATCAAACGGTAAGTACTTTTGGGACACCAGGATGATTCCTGTTAATAAACTAACCGTATATTATCGCAGTTCGTCGTTAGGATGCTGCCACTTCCACACGTGTCCCTGTTGTGCCGCCCGTACATTGCATGCGTGATTCTAATACGTTTGTCAGCTGGGCATTGGATACTTAATAGTTTTCCTTCGCAAACAGTCAGTCCAAGCTCACTTGCAGCTATGATGAAGCAATGAACGTATTTTATGAAATACTAGAATACAGTGTGGCCAAAGAAAATGTCCCCGCGTTTGCAAAGCTGCTGTGGAGGAGCTTTAGTTTTGAGAATTTTGACTTTGCTTCAAGTTAATATGAGAAGCGTCAAATTGAAGTTTAACACCTTGTTTGCCAAAATATACTTTATACAAAATATACAAAATATAATAATCTTTGAGATATGCTAAAGAAAAACCAACGTTAATGGCATTTCCTAGGCCGCAATGTAATATTTTCAAATTTTCAAATTTTCAAATTTTCAAATTTTCATATTTTCACATTTTCACATTTTCACGTTTTCACGTTTTCACATTTTCACATTTTCACATTTTCACATTTTCATATTGTTCATAAATATTTTAATATTTTAATATTTTAATATTTTAATATTTTAATATTTTAATATTTTAATATTTTAATATTTTAATATTTTACAAAATCAATTAAGTGATCCCTGAGCTATGCTAAGTAAAGCCAACACATATACTTTTCTCCGAGCATTAATGTAGCATATTCAGCAGCAGAAATCCTTTATTTTTGGTTTCATTGAGTATAACTTAGTAATCATTGAGTAGATTTGGGAAAACAAGGTATCAAACTATCAATTGAAGCAAATTAATATCAAATTCAGGCAAAAAACAAATTATCAAAATTAAAGCTACACAACAGCAGCGCTTTGCAGCCGTGGGGATATTTTTGGGTTACCCTATACTCATTACATCATATGTAGCAAGTGCCAGAAATTTATGCAATTTAGAAATATTAAATAATAAAAAATTGTATAATATATTAAATTTAAAAAGAAATTAAATAATATAAAATATATAAAAAATTGTTTTAATCATGAGATTACTTACGTTTTAGTGGCTCATCTTTTAATGATTTTAACACTGTAAAGAAAAAAGTTTTTGAGAATTGAAATAATATTTTAGCACAAAAAAGTTGTTAATTTTCTTAATTTTTGTTTCAATTTTAGTCTCAAAACATTTTTAACAACGTACAATTTGATCACAGTGCAATACAATTTAAAAAAAGAATATATTTTTTAAAACATTTTGCGATAAAAAAACCGCAATATGACCATAAAACCGTAACATCTTTAATTTTCAATCATACTAATATTTATTGTAATAATTTACGGTAAAAATGTACCGCGCGGTGAATCAAAAAATTTCCGCCGTTTTCTGGGCTATCCTGCAAATTCTGCTCTTTACTTGGCCGTAGAAATAAAGCAAATACATTCCCAAAAAAATAACTTAGATTTTGAGTTGTCATCGTACTTTCAGCGATAATGCTATCTCACTCAAATAACGAAAAAAAAAACAATGTGATTCTTTGGATTTCAAAATGAACTGAAAACAGTTCTGGAAAGTCCATTCCATGAATTACCGTGTGCAGTCGATCAGTGTAAATTGACAATCAAACGTTTCAGCATTAGCATATTTTTACACTTCACATCTGTTTGATAGGCTTTATGTAGCAGCATCAAATTCACAGAATTGACTTTACATAAATCTTTTCAATTCATTTTGAGATATAAAAAACACACTATTTTTATTTTTGTCATTAGGGACCTTAGAATCATCACAGAAGGTTGAGCCATGTCTCTAAATCTAAATAAATCTTTCGGACATCTTTCTATGTTATTTTCTATTGCCTAGTAGTAACAAACAGAATTTGTAGAATGCCCCCCCCTCCCCCATCAAACGGCGGAAATGTTTTCTGACCACCCGGTTTCCATGTTAATATAACCATAAAACAACCTTTAAATATCAACTCATTTTAATTATGCAAAACTTTGACATGTTATTTTAAATACTATACTTCCATAAAAGTAAAATATCATTTTATGCTGTTAAGCTGTTTGGTCTCTTATTAAATTTCTTATAAAGAAAACTCTTTCACAAATTCTTAATGCCTGTTTAAACGAATAGAACATTTCACAGAACAACACAAAAAATTTCTGTTCAGTGAAATGTTCGATTCGTCAAAACGCTCCTAGGGTCAATAAAACTACTTTCTATGAGAGCAAAACTAAAAAATATTTACTGATTTGTGCTGATATGGTAGCAGGTCCTTTTCCAGGGAGAAACGCTCTCTGGACAGTCCAAGAGGCTTTCGTCTTTCCTTTGAAACCAAGAAGAGCGTACGACGAACCTTCGCGTTTCAAAAATGGTTCCTCGCCACCAATGCTACTCTGTTGAATAATTTTATGAAAAATGCGTCAAATAATATTTTCTGCGAGTGCTGATCATATGATCCCTTAAAAAGTAAAAAATTAAATGCTTTTTATGGTAATTTCAATTAATTTTCGATAAAAATAAAACGTCTGTAAAACATAAACTTATAATTCTAGAAACGGATATCTTTTTAAACACCAGTTTTTGGAGAAAAGAATCATCCCACTTTTTAACCTCTGAAAAGCTAAGAGGTGAAGCGAATTTGAAAAAAGTTTTGCTTTATGCAAGGAAGCAATCCTTCAATTCGTAGTACTTTATCTTGTGCCATGTAGCGTCTTCAGGAGATAGACTTGCTCCAAGTCTATTTCGCTTCGTTAATCAGTAAAAAATATGTCACTGCGGAGGAAACTACCCTGCGGAGGAAAGATACTCTGGCAAATAGGAGCATTTTTACTGATTAACGAAACGAAATAGACTTTCAGGGGAAAACTTCAAAAATATGAGCAATACTCACCAAAGCAGAATATGCCCGTGCATTCATCTTAGATGTATATACGCCCCTAGCAGTCACCATTACGAAACTATTTGGTTGTATCTTCTCAATAAACTCAGCAATTTCATTGGCCGCTCTACGGTCACCATAAGTGTCAAAACTTTTCTGCTCTTTTATGCTACCGGTTTCCAAATTGTAAACAGCAAAGTTAAGACCTCTTTTGTTTAAGCTATATTCCATACCATTCACTTTAACTGATGTATGAGCATATACACAACTTTTACTTCTGCTGTTACGAATATCGTTGCATCCAATTGAAACAATGTTAATTTTATAAACTAAGTAAACAAAGAAAAAGATAGAAGTTACATTGTTTTAAAGAGACTTTAGCTATGTGGTAAAGGCTCGTTTCCATTTAGCCGTGACTGCTTGCAACATCACCTGAGACTACCTGCGGCATTGTCACAGGTTGAATTTTTTTTTAAATGGAAACATATTCCTTGTGATGTCCGAGGCGTCTGCGGCGTGTGCTCTGAGCCTGCTCAAAAGTTTGATTCAACTTTCACGGCACTAACGGCATCTCAGAGCCAGAATTTTTTAAAATGGAAACCAGCCTTAGAAGATAATTAAAATTAAAATTAAAATTAAAATTAAAATTAAAATTAAAATTAAAATTAAAATTAAAATTAAAATTAAAATTAAATCTTGTAAGAAGCAATAAAATATCACTTACTGAGTGTATCTCCTGGAGTAAATGATGGAACTACAACAAAAAAAATGAAATGTTGTTATAACCACAATTTCTTCAATGTTTAAAATGAGGAGACTAGGCTTGTAACACAATAAAATGACTTTCAATTCCGAAAAGTGATGAAGAAAAATTCTAAAAACGTTCAGAAATTAATTACCTAGTGATAAATACATTTTAATAAAATATTTTTTCAAAATTAAAACATTCATTTCACGCTACACTTATATAGATTTTAGTTGTTTACTTATTCTGCCACAAGATAAGCTTTAAACCTTCACGACTTTTGGCAAAAGATAAAACATACTTACGTGGCTTTCTTTTCGACACCACACGTCCTTTTTCGACGAGATATTTTCCAAGATCATTTCCATAATGAAAGTCTGAAAAGAATTAGTCAATATACCTTGTTGGCAGTTATTTCGAAGGCCCTAAATTAGCGCCGGCCCTTATTGATGCAATTTTGCGGAGGCCCATGATCAGACTCTTATAGACAAACACCTAACGCTGGCTTTTTTCTGCCGGAGCGGGGGGCGAAAAACAACGCCATTAAGGACCGGCGAAACAAAAGCCAACAAGGAACCGTCTTCATAAAGCCCCGGTCAAACGTTCCCAATATCTCACCGAACAATATTCAACATTGATGTTTTGTGAAACGTTCGATGCGTTTGACCACCTTGCTCGGTGATTAAAAACATGTTCGATGATGTTCGACGTTGTTTAATGAACTTCAAAAACACCACCGAACTTTTCCATTTTTCTCAATGTTCGGTGAAATTTTGGATGCGTTTGACCACACTGCCGAACATTTAATCAAACAACTTTGTTTTATTTCATTTATAACGTTATTTTATTTTTAATACAGGACAATTTTTTCAACTGATTTTGTGTCTAAATTATTTCCATCAAATCTGCTATTTTATTAAAATTCTGAATTACTTTTGATTTCAGTGCGCTACTCGTGTCTCCCCACTTCTCTGTTCCTGCGAGGGTGCATTTTGTTTGTCAAAATGTTCGATGAAATGTTCGGTGCATTTGACCAAGGCTTAAGATATATTTATAATCAAAATAAAGTAATTAGAGAGCAAACGTTATATTCATGCAAAAAAAGCATTTTAAAATGATGCTTGGAAAGGGTAACCAAACTTGAGGGTACTCCAGAACAAAGCTACCCTCAAAGTACCCTCAAATGCTACAGGGGTGCTCTGTGCCGGAAAGTACTCTGGAGCTCCATGACAATTAACTATTTTCTGTGAGTGTGTGAAGAGACAAGAATTGAAAAATATTTCACAAACTTTGCTTTGGTCCAGAAACATGCAAATAAAATTTGTATAGATGCTCAAATAACTCACGTTTGAGAAGTGTAAACTGCAGAGTCATAAGTGTGTACGGAACTTGCGAAACTGTGGTCATAAAATGGGAATTTTTGTCATATGCCAATGCCTTGATTTGAACTGGATCATAATTGTCACCAAAACCAATGGAAGCTCCCTTAACTACAGCATTGGCATCTCGAAGGCTCTTAGCAAACACAGTTAGCTCATCGACATTATTATCGAACACAGTTTGAGTAATGACAAACACTGCAAACTTCTCCAAGGTCCAAGCTCTTGGACCTTGCTCAACGAAGAGTTTCTTGATCAACGCTAAAGCTGGTCCGATGTTTCTACCTCCGGTATCTGGTTTCATTGTCGCTATTTCCAATTGTAATTCCACTGGACAAATAATCTTCAAAAAATCACAATAAAATTTACGAACAAAATTTTAAAACCACGAAATAAAAAATGTAATGGAAATATAATATGTAATTTAAATTTTAAAAAGTTAGTTACATAACTTTAGCTTAATCAGCTACACAAATTTAGCTGTTTGTGCACGTGCTTATTTTTGTCAAATTAAAATCAAATGAAATTAAAGAAAACCAGAGTCGTGAAAACGAGGAGAAATTCATAAACAAAAAATAGTAGATGTTAAATAATTGTTAAAATAGTGACACAAGAAACCATCTCTAGATATATGACAAATAATAGTTCTTAAATTTCATTCTTAAAAATCATTTTAAAAAGTGTATTTTGGGAACGAATAATACTTGTCATTTATCTCGAGACGGTGTATGTAATACTTACTCTCTTGTCTTTTATAATGACCCGAGCTGGTGTCTTGCCAAATTGTACAATTGTGTAAGAACTGCCTCTTTGTTTAAACATTCTTGCAATGTTAAAAATGTAACGTTTAATCAACTCAAAGTTTGCTGAGGTGTGTGCATCGACAATGAATGCAATGCGAGCATTTCCAATTGCTGGAAGGAAAAACATTAAATTCAGTGAGTACATTTTTTCTCCGATGAAACTTTTAAACTTTTCATTTAACGGTCCAGGAGGGCAGTACCACTAGACTTGCGAATGGGGCATATCATATACCTTTTGATCTCCTTCAGATTTCCTCGGCCACGCCCCCTACCCGAGTAAGATGGCACTGCCTCCCCCCACCACCACCATGGATTTAACGGCCAACGGCCCAAAGTAGATAAGCTTGTTTTTTCTTGGGTCTAGTGGAATGCGTGTTGTTTCTATACACATAAAGCAAATTTTAATGCATTTTCACATAAATTTCTGCTTCGCGAAAAATTATTTCAAACACCAGCGTCAAATTAATTCTCCAATTTTACGGAAATGTTCAATAACAAAAATCTGATTGCATTCATCATAAAGATATATAATACATACTGTTGTATCCAAAACTGCTGAGTGATTTCTCCCAGTTCCATTGCATTGAAAGCCTTGCCAATAAGTCGGATGGATACTCAGTGACTGTAAAAAGAAAGTCAAGACAATTCAAAATGCTGAACGTAATACATTACAAAGTTATCAGAATATTGAACTGCTGGTAATAATCTGTCAGGCCTAAAACTCTCGTATTGCGGTGAATTTGATTAAATTTGAGTTTCAGCGATTCATATTTTGTTACTCAAGAAAGGTACATGGGTGAGTTATATACCGATGTTTAATTTTGTTATTCCGGGTCATCTTACCCTTTTCATGCCCGGACTTATTTCTTCCATGCAAGTTTATCTTGAATCTTAAATTTTCTTCATATGTTGTTTATATGGAGAAAATAGTACCGGCTAACCAAGACTATTCTACATACCGGGATCCCGGCATCCTATACAAACGAATGTATTTATTATTTTGTGCTTATATGATAGCCGGGACTATTTTCAGCTGCTGAGATCTCGGCATGCCGAAACTATTTTCTTATGAAAACTTAGGCAGAAAATCGTACCGGGTCACCGGAACTATTTTCTCGATTAAAACAACACTTCAGACTGTTACAACTTCCAATTAAGAGAAACGGCCTTTATTTCACAGGATCGTCGTGAAATGAAATAAATATAGATGCATATTCAATATTCAATAAACATAGATGCATGATTCCGCTTACACTGGATTCCAAAGCCACAAGAAAAATACAATAAAAGCAAAAATAATTGATTTTTCGATTTTTCCTCGATTTGTTTGAATTTCTTTGTTTAACTCAGGAGGGTAGGTTAGGTTCCGTTAAATAATAATTATTTTCACGAAAGATTTTCTGATTTGAAGTTCCCCGGGGCAAAATCGTTTTGTCATACCACTCGTTTTCTTATACTAGAAAATACTTTATAAGAACATCGAGGATCGAATTGTCAAAAAGTAAGAACAAATTGAAAACATGCTCAGCCTCGGAACCAGGATTTCAAAAAGTTCAATACAGTATCATTAAATTCTGCATTCACGCTTCGATTCAAAATTATATGAAATTCTATTCAAAATATTGTGAAATTATGCATTCACGATTATGTATTTTTGAAGCATAGCAGAAAAATATTCGTGCAGCAATGTTTTCTTGTTGAAGTAAACGTCACTAAAACTAAAATTTGAACTAAAATAAAATAATTACCTTGAATACCACCAACAATATGGTCGCCCTTGTCGCCATTACCTCCTATCCCAAATCGAATCGCTTTTCCACCGTTCTCACCATTATTTTCCGTGACGGCGTTGATAATTCCACCACAGGCACTAATACCAATGTTTCGCGAAATCATATCGCCTCCATTGTTTTTCTGTTTCTCACCAACTCCTAGCTCTGGTGTGACCCCAGATGTACCTATTTTTGGTGGTTTGATAGGCAAGACTTCAGGCTTTGGTCTAACTGCACCACCATCAACTGGAGTGCTGGTACTTGGCCTGCCAGGTTTCTTTTCATCAGGTTTTTCAATAATCGGATTCTCCTTAAAAATATGAAAAACAGTTCTTATGAAACAAGAATTAGAGATACATTTACAAATCTTTGAAAACAGCAAACAAAATAAAATATGGTCTGAAATACAAATGAAACAATAAAACACAAGACCAGGATAAACTTGGAACTTGTTTTATGTTAACCAAACAAAGATTTTTTCAAATTATGTGCAACTACCTAACATTACTGGTCATTGCAATGGAATTTCACGGGAGAATGGTCCAGACAAATAACAGATATTTTAAACAAGCAATAGTTTAAAACCAATAATCAAATCCAAAACATATTTTGCTTATGCTTCACTGTTTCGAACTTACATCCTCTTTGCTCGGTGGAGTTCCTGGTCCACCAGTCCCAATGGATGGCTTTTTTGGTGGGTGGGGTTTGGTTACAGGTTTAGGTGGCCCAACTGGTACAATTTTAGTACCCACAACACCACCACCAGCAGCCGTGTCAGTTCCACCTGCACCATCTGGCTTGTCACCAGTTGCACCTCCTTTTCCACCTTCCCCTGAGCCGGAGTTAGAAGGGCCACCGGGCTTGCCAGAATCAGGTTTGCCGGACTGCTCGTCAGGAATGCTTGTAGAAGTGATGGCTTTCTTTACTTCTTCACCACCTATGCCACAATTTTTAGAAACAATCCTGGAATCTGTTGGTGGACCATTTACAACTAAAAAATAAACACAACATTCAGTAAACATAAATAAAAAATAACAAAAATTTAAAATAACAACTTTAATTTTAAATAGAAAAACATTCCAGGTGACCAAAAACAATTTATCTTGGTTTGCCGGGCTGTAGCTCAAAATCCGCGAGATTGCAAATCTGAAAATGTGCAAGAAATGACGTTTGAAGGACAAACTTAGAGTTTGGGATATCATCCATCCATCCGCAACCAAGTTTACCTGTCCAAAATTTGAAATCAAAATTGCCCTTATCCACGAGCTTACAAATTAATTTGAAGACACATCATTTGTTAACAGTCTATTTCTATAGGAGCAAGCAGGGTGTTTTAATGTCAAAATGTGGACAGTAAACAAATGGCGTTCCTTTAAATTGATTTAAAAGCTCACGAATTATGGAAATTTTAATTTCCAGTTTTAGACAGACAAACGTGATTGCAGATGACTGGATGATATCCAAACTCTAAGTTTGACCTTCGGACATCGTTTTGAATACAATTTGAAATTTGTTCTGACGTTGAATTCTTTTCAGCTTTCCCTACGTAACCAAATTACAAAATATCCAAATTACAAAATAACAATTTTTATTCCTAAAAACGCAAAAATCCTAAGAACATTTACTGGCAATTGAAGATTTGAGTTTTCTATCGTAAACTCCCTAATATTAACCCATCGTAAGAATATACTGAGTCGAAAGAGCAATTACTGACAATTGGAAAGGTGAGTTTTCTGTCGTAAAATCATTAATACGTACCCATTGTAAGAACGTACTGAATCCTTAGAACAAGCACTGGCAGTTGAGAGTGTGTGCCTTGCATTGCCGACCCCCCAGACGTTGCTGTTACCGTGGCTTCTTCTTTTGGCTGATGCCCAATCACTAATCATGCAAAATCAATCAATCAATCAGTCAATCAATCAATCAATCAACAAATGAATAAATGAATAAATGAATAAATGAATAAATGAATAAATGAATAAATGAATAAATGAATAAATGAATAAATG
>JAYJMH010000523.1:0-30289 GCA_036873815.1 Phacellophora camtschatica
ATCTGCTTCGTTTTTTTGCATCCGCCTCTACCATAGTATCTTTTTACAGTTTTATTCTTACCAGAAATATATATATATATATATAAAATGGCATGCAACAGTCACATAGAATAAAATTTTAAGCCAACTAATTATCTGTTAGAGTGAGGGTTTTGGACCATGGCTATCAGACCTGCTAACCACAAAAACCCACAGCCAACTCAAATGTCCATCTATTTGAGGTTGGTAAATAAGTACCAGTTAACATGAGGTAAAAACTTGCTAGGTACCGCCCACCCTTATACCCGTAGCTAATGAAAAAGGATCCTTCAGGCTGCCTCTGGCTGTGGCTATACTACTTATTTACTTGCAAATGAAAGGAATTTAATATCTAAATATTATCACAGATGACCGAATAATATCCCAAATTCCAATTTAACCTTTTTACTACTATTACAATTCAATTCAGTAGTCTATGTCTCTGAAAGTGTTTTAGTTGTGGTAGTTTGTGTTTTTTAAAAGCTAATAGTCTTGAGTACAGTTTGAAAAAAGTAATGTACAAGTACATATTCTGAGTACAGCCCTACGAATATTTAAAATATATTTTGGTCATAGAGTACTATCTAACATAAAATAAATGTTTGCGTGTATTAACATTACTAACCTCTGATACACAAAGTCTGGTAAGACTTTCTTGCATAAGATTTTAAGAATTTCCTTCAATGCCCGCTGCCTTTCTTTTGCACTAAAAATATATATATAAATTAAATTTAAAAATGCTACAACGAAAAAGTGTGTCTGCCATAACTGATAAATCCCTGTAAACAGTAAAAACAAATAAATATTACATATAACTGTATATATATATATGTATGTATGATGAAACATTTTAGTAAAATATTATCAAAAGCAAATTTCATGCTTTTAAACTGACAAAATTTCAGGGCTGCAAAACCTTTTAGAGTGCCACATCAGACTGCTGGATAATTTTGGAAAAATAAATAGAAAAATTCTGACTATCATGCATGTTGTAAAGTTACTGCAGAAAAGCTTTGCTTTGATAATTCTGCTTTTGCTTGTTAATTAGAAGTCAATTAAACTTACAGTTTGATACTTTGCTTGGTAAAATCCACAGAGTGATTGTTGTTCATTGTGGATGAGCTCTAAAGTTGACCTTTGCAGACAGATTAAATGTTTAAAATCAATTAATACCTATTAGGCTATTGACTTCCAGCTACAATTTGTCAAATTTTTATTGTTATTAATTGGTTTTATGCACTTAATCTTCCGCAAATTTCAACTTTAGAGCTCCTCTAGTATGAACAACGATTATTAAGTGAATTTTACCAAGAAAAGTATAAAATCCACTAGTATTTGACATGAAGTTAAAGTGCATATGACATGAATTTTTTTCTCATTAAAAGGTATTCAACCAAAATGCAGAAAAGTGTTTTCTGTTTCTCAATATCTCTTTAGTTCCTAACATATTATGATTAGGAAGTGAGACCTGACAGTGTCCAAAGTTGTGATGTGGGAAGATAAAGAAAATTTGGCTTCTCATCAGAAATTCTGTCATAATCAAGAACAAAAATTATTGTGCCATCTACATCTGCACCAAGTTGAAGCCTCTTCTATTAAAAGTAAGCAAAATTAGGAATATCAAAACATTAGCTCCTCCACAGCAACTTTGTAAATGTGGACATCTGATATTTTCGCACCTTGTTTCATACTGTACACGTCTTTTCTATATAAGAAACTTTTTATGACAAACAAACTGTGAAACTGACAAAAATTTAAGAAACTTTTACTAGTGAATGGAAAATTGCTAAGAAAATTTTTAGTTAAGATTATATAAGTTCTTAATGATTTTAATGGAGAGGACTGTTAGATAATTGATTCAGTGAAGACTTTTTATCCTGTACAATATATACCCAATTTTTGTGATGCTTTTGTTAAAAAAAAGAATGCATTATGAAAAAACAGAATTTTTCATATATATACAATTAAGAAACTGAAACTTTTACTAGTGAAAATTTGTCACAATTGGTCAAAAATTAAGAAACTTTCACTAGTGGAGCCTTAGCCAGGATTCTTATAATAATAAAATATGTATTAAACATCACCTTTTGGCTGATGCTCCTTCAATGTTGTCAATCAAGACCTGCTCAATGTCATCACCAAGGTCAACACCATCTGCAAAATTTCACAAAATTTTTATATATAACAACAAAAATTTTTAATTAATTTAGAAATAATTGAATTCCAGTTCATATTCAAAATGAGTTCAAGAATAATCTATTTCATAAAAAATATCATGAAACATTTTTTATAGGCAGGCTTACCTTGTGCATCAGTTTCATCACTGAGTGTTGTGTCAATTGAGCTGGCAATTGTTGAATCGCTGTCGCTTTCAATGCCATTTTCAAAATTATTTTTGTCTTCTGTTTTTTTCCCTAAAATTTATTATTTCGTATTAAAAAATAATAATTTGATTTTCAATGAATCATTGTGAAGAAGATTTAACCCACTACAAATAGAAACACTTGAATACTTTATTTCACTGAATATATGCCTTAAGAAACCAGATGGGAGTGTTTGCAGACTGCACAGAGAATTTCTATCAAAATTATTTGAAGGGCTAAATTTGTGTTCACTTTCAAAGCTTATTTATAGGATATATAAAAATATAATAATACATCTTACACAACCCAGGAAAAGCCTAACTAACCTGGGCCATTCACAACAGAACAAAATATTTAGCGAAGTTATTATACTATGAAATTGAGTATAACAAATTATGTAACAATTAATAGCAATAGGCTTGTTTTCCTTTGTTGCTTTATCCACTTTATCCACTGCTGAAACTGCTGAGTTAACTAAATTAAAAATTCTTATTAAGTCTGGAAATATGTGACTGCCTAACCAACTCAGCCTCTCTATTTTATATATAGATAATGGCACATGCGTCGATGTACCTCAGTATTTTTACATTAAGAAGACCTGACCTGGGTTTATATAAAAAATCTATTATAAATAAAAATTAATTTATTTTTTAATACTTATTATAATTTATATCTATCTAAATTTGGATTATTAAAAATGGAATCTCCATTCCATGTCATCAAGTAGTTAGTATAATCCAATGTAAAATTATCTTATACAAAGCAATGTAAAATTCATTTCCTATGAATTAAATGAAACATGAAATTTGATCTTTCTCTGCGACTCATGAGCTGCTTCCACCTGTGCGATGCTAAAAAATCGAGGCCTAAAAATCAAATCAAAGAGTCGAAATATGACGAACACAACACAGGCCTAAATAAAAAGCTTCCAACCATCCATTCCAAAAAAAAAAAACTCAGTTTCGATCGATCATTCTTTGTTTGTTTAGACTGTTTGCAATAAAATTCGATGTAGATTGTACTTGAATTTCTCTGATAGAAAGTGAAATTATTTACGATAAGAAAAGAATAACATTGCAAATCCAAATATCACCTTTCTTCGTCGTGCCGTGTTTCTTCGCGCTGCGCGCTTTTCGCGACCGTGCACTTTCCATTTTCTAAATTCGGTTTCTGATGCAGTAAAACGGTCCTGCTGGTGTTATGTAAATAAAAAATGCTTCTTTTTCCGTATGGGTCTTCTTTCGTGTCTTTTTCTAGCTAAAACAATGTTTAAAAAGATTTGATTTTCCTTGGAAAACATTGGCAATTTTCTTTGGTACTCTTAGCAGCCTTGGATGGTGGCCATAAAAGTTTATGGACCGGACTCAGTAGACAACGCTCCTTCACAAGGGTTTGAAAATTTTCAACAACCTGGTTTCCTGACGTCAACTCAAACCGCGTATAGCGTGAGAGTACTGGACGCAAGGGAAGCATTTTGTTATTAAAAGTCTATGCAAATAAATTATAAGTTAGTTCTTGTGCGGAAGGGTGGTAGTAGTTAAATTTGTGTAAGAGCAAAGCTCAAAACGTCGTAAAAAAATTTATTATAGTCATTTGTATAATTTATTATTCATCAACGCAACCAATGAGGGATGAGGTCGCGCAACAATAATTTATTAATTTTATTCATCCCCTGTATTGCCTCGTTATCACGTGAAACGTTGCATCAAAAGGAAAAAGCAAAAAGATAACAACAAATTTTGAGTAAATTTTTTTTCTGACTACCTGCTCAACAATTGCCACGAGGAATCAACCAAAAAGAAAACAAGAGTTCATTGCATACAAATGCAACAGAATAAGAAGAAGGATTTGAGTTATTAAACAAAATGAATTAACACAATGACGAACGGTATTAATTATAATGGTTTGAATTTGATTCATTGAGTGATTCTGATAAAAATAACATATACATATAGGAAAGTTGATTTATAAAAACATGAAAAAATAACAACAATATTAAAAACTATTAAAAATGAATAAAATAAATCATTTCATTAAAACTGAATAAAATTACACATTAATCACTATTAGAGAGTGCGTCTCTCTGTGTAACTATACGAATTGAATGATGAGTCAGGAACGGCATAAAAATGCTTAAGGTTTTTTGAAAAATACTTAAATTGCAATAATAGTATTCAGGCCAAAAGGACATTCTTCAGTAAAATTTCAACAAATAATTTTTCGTCTCGAGCAGGATCACATATTAACACAAATTAGCAGGCCAGCATGTATGTATGTATCTATATGTAGTATGTACGTATGTATGTATCAGTTTGCATAAAGTATGACTGAGATAAACATATTTACATTATTAAAAGTTTAAAATGTTTAACCGAGCCAGACAGGAATTATGTCGCAAGTTTGTTGCCAGAAAGACAAAGCTTTATTGTTTTTCAAATTAAAAGACCTTGGTAAGGTAGGTCAACTCGCTTCATATAAATACAAAAGAGTTGACCCTGGCAAGGTGAGTTAGCCCACATCCCATACAAACAGCTCCAGAGATTAATTACAATGATAAAATGATAATATTTGAAATTGTTAAAATCTAATTAAATAACACATAAAGAAATTAAATATGTTTATTAATAGATAGACTTTTAATATT
This sequence comes from Phacellophora camtschatica, assembly GCA_036873815.1. Classification (NCBI taxonomy): domain Eukaryota; kingdom Metazoa; phylum Cnidaria; class Scyphozoa; order Semaeostomeae; family Ulmaridae; genus Phacellophora; species Phacellophora camtschatica. The sequence continues at coordinate 5,026 of JAYJMH010000523.1, forward strand.
TTATGACAGTAAGTTACAATTATTTAGGGAAGGTGCATCAAACAAACTTAATAATGCAAAGCTTGGTAAAGGATGCAGACACATTATGTGGTACTGTACTGTATATGTTCTGGTGTGGTGTGCCAGAGTGCAGAGTGTGGCACTTACACACTTGAGAATTTCAATAGAACAATAAGTTAAAACAATAAAAAAATGGAGCAATGTTTGTGGAGGAGCAATGTTTGTTCATTGATAACAAATTGTAAATATTTGAGTACAATAAAAATGCATTTAAAAAGACACACTCATTAATACAGTATGTAAAAAGAAAACATAATACTAAAAAGGGTCATGACATAAATTTTCTATATTATATGCTATTGTGTTATATTATAACAACTAAATATGGCATGCTTGCCAACTTTATAAATTTTCATGTAATTGAGATTTTTTATTTCCTTTGTTCTTCGTTGTTTAAGCTACAATAGCCTATTGTTTTCTATTGTCTGCTTAATCTGCAAATACTGGAGTCAGATGCGATAATTATGATCATATAATTTTCATACTGTACTGTAATTTTTTATACTATAATCATATTGATTTGTTGCATGTATCAGATTTAGTAACCAAATTGTTCTATAATGTTGTTTTAAGGAGGCCCTCTCATATTTCTGTTATTTAGCTAATTTTATTATGATATTATTGGCTTGTGAATTTGCGATCAAAGAATCCTTTGTGCACTGTAATTTGTTTACAATTTGGTCCTTATTTCATGAATAATGGACTTCAAAAGCTCTTGATTGTGTGACATACTAATATCAAACTTTCAAAATTTTCTTTTTAAAGTTTTTTAATGATCCAAAATTTATTGACTTGGATGAGACATTTATTGACCAGTTATTCAAATAAAAATACTTTCAGACTCTGAACTTTTTTTATTGTTCAGGATGATAATGAAAATGCCATTTTATGGTTGGCAATTGCATGAAAACGAAAAATTTGCGCGTGAATAGGTGATGCAGGTGTACTATAGAGGTTTCTTTAAGCAGCCCAAGTTAGGTTGGATAGAGTATCAAACCATTGCAAAATAATTGTATTTCTTAAAATGCAAATGCCTTCATTTATTCATCTTATTATTTTATGTTGTTTTGTATTATTTTAACAGCATACTCATTTGATGGTGTTATCGTTCTGTCATTACTTGTTATATGTACATGTGCTTACATAAGAAGAGTCCCTAAACTCAAAGAATTCTTGCTTTCAGAAAAGAAAGGGATATTCGGTGTATTGTACAAAGGTAACATTTTTCAAAAACTCCAGATTTTTAGTTTGCCTCCAAATAAATGATCAGAAAGTGTTGCTTCTTTGGGGGAAGAAACTTTTTGCCAGAAAAAAACTTTCGCAAGTAACTAAAAACACAAATTTTTTGTGTTTCACAGGAATTAACTTTCGCAAATGGGTATAAAGTATTTAGTGGGAATTAACTTTAGTGTTTCAAGTAAATTTGGATACTTGTTAATGTGTTTTTAAGAAAAACAATGGAAACATGCTTAATTAATTTTCACGATTTTTTTATATAGATTCGTGGAAACAAACTTTCGCGAATGGCCAGTTATCGAAAAGTTCGCGGAATAAACTTTCGCGAAGACTTCAAAATCACGAAATTCGTTAAAGTTTCTTCCATCTAAAGTTTCTTCCCTTGAAGTAATCAAAATTTATATTTTCAAAACTGCTTTGCAAACCTTGGCTACTGGCTTGGCTGTTTGAGGAAAGTTCTTACTGTTTTTTTAGCTTCCCTAAACGGTAAAAAACGACGCAAAACCACTCGGAGTAACGATAGACAATCAGCTCAAATTTGATGGCCACTTCAAACATTTTTGTAAGGAAAAATGGGGGGGATATTTTGAGTAAAAAGAGCAAAAATCGTATTGATAAGATGAAGAGCTTACAATGATTATCAATCAACCTTCGACGAATTGCTAACAACAAAAAAACTGTTACAGCCCATCACAAAAATCTGCAAGCTCTTTGCAATTGAAATATATAAAAAAATTAATTGTCTAAATCCAACATTTATGAATGATATATATTCTATCAATGATATCCCTTATCAATTAAGACAACTCCAATTCAAAACAATGGAACAAAAATACAAACTGTCCGGATTTAACAATGTAACAAACAAATGTAGACAAATTTGGAACTCGATTCTAGAACAAATAAAAAACTCGTTCAACGTTAAATATCTTCAAAAATCAAATAAAGAATGTACAATCTTTTAATTGCACATGTAACTCGTGCAAACAATATGTTCAAACTGTTGGCGTTATCTAACAATATCTAACATAACTCAACATTGTATCTCAAACATTATTTTCTTCATATACTTCGTGTAATTTATGTAATGTGTTAGTTGGTGTGAATTAGTTAGATTTTTGTAAAAATTATAAACCAACTTTAATTATAGAAGGGTTTGCCTGCTAAAAATCTTATGGCTAGGTCTGTTTATAGTTAAACACGACAGTTAGTTCAACAAATTTTCATTGTTTTTCAGCTGCTGTCATCGGTGTTCGATTACACTGGGCAGTTTCGCTAAGTTGTGCTGTGATGGGATTGTATGTATTGGTTTTGAAATGAAGCATTCAAGTTCAACTTTGACTTAATTGAAATTAATTTTATTAAAAGAGACTTCGTTGCACAAAAATTAGAATACAGGCAAGCATGTAATTTATTATATGATGTACTAGTGACAGCATGAATTACTTCAAGATTTAAGAGTTAAGGCTTGGTAAAACGTGGTTTATAAGTCTCAGTTTAAGCGAACACAAAATTAATAAAGTACGAAAACAATTTGGTAACTTTTTGTCATTTCTTTGTTTCTTGTTTTGTGTCTGCTGTTTTTCAAAACTGAGACTAATGTAACAATGCATTGAGGCTAATGTAATGAAACATTGCGGTAAATTATGAGGAAACATTTCTGCATTATGAACGTTTTTCATAAAAAATACACACACAAATGTCACAAAAATATTTTCAAAGATGAGAAACAATTTTAGGCCTAACTTTCCGTGCAACACACTGACTAAATTTGACCAAAATGGTTTTTTCATTGTCAGTGAGAACAATTTGACCAAAAGTTATGGCGTTTACTGTGTCTATATACCTGGTGGACAAAACAATATGCGCCTTGATTGCTGTAAGTTCTTTAAATTAAGTTCAGACGATATAGTTTGTTTAGGCCAATTTTCCAAAATTTAAGATTTGGTGTAACACTCAGTCTAATTGGATAGCAAGAACCTTCCGAAATTAGACTTAAAAGTTGTCTTAAACATTTGGCATATTTTTCAGGATAAGCACCCTGGATTTGTTAATTCGGGAAAAGCATTTATTTCAAAAATGAAAATAAGAAATACCCAAATGCAGTACGTGCAATCTTTTTTTACTGCAGTACGCTGTTCAATCGAGGGGGCATTTATTCAAGAGGGCATTTATTCGTAGATGTGTTTATTTAATAATTGCAAGTGTTAGGAGTATTTGTATTTGTAGAGCCACGTATGAATTTTCTTCTGTAATCTTCATTGACAACTTCAACACTGAAGACTCGGTTGATGAAAAAAAAACAAGAACAAGAACAAACCAAAGATTCGCGATTAATTACATCATTTATGGTTAGGTAGCATCGCAATGCAGTCCAACAACATACCACAGCTCTTGTTATGCTCGAGAAATGGTATAATTTGGTCAAAATACTTTGGGAGTAGAAGTTGAAGCAAGTGTTAGGGGCGCTACTTTAGGTACAAATATCCCACTTGTCTCAAAATAATATTTCATTGTTTTCATAATTTTATTAATGTAATACCTTGCTGGTTACACAATAATTGAAAAGGTGCAGGTCTGAAAGGATGCAAGGCCTAAAAATTCTTTGATGACAAATTGCTCTGTTTTTGTTTTTTCTACTTGTCGACTATCGACAATACCTCTGCTCATACACTTGCATTCTCCTTAAACTTTTTTTTATTGTTCGTTAGTTATCATGTTTTCCATTGCTGATAATCGCATAGAGCTTTGTACTCAAGGTTTTGTAATAAAGTTGCAAAACCAATGTAAGGTTTTTTTTGGGACACCCAATATTGATTTATGGGACACCCAGTAAAAATATTGCTGTTGCAAGTGCATATGATACAAAAGCTAGACGTGTTCTGAAGGTAGAATATTGAACTATGATTTGAAGACCAAAACCAGGTATCATTTTTCTGCAACCATCAAGATTGAAAGGAAAAGGAAGAGAGAAAACAATTACAGTGTGTTATTTTTTAATTTCAAAATGTCTCAGCTACGTTCGTCAGTGATCATGATAACAAAAGTTGCTGCAAAATCTCTATCAAGCCCTACCCTCATGAGTGGGGGCTTGTTTAATTTGTAAAGGGGGCTTAACATTAGAAAGGGGGCTTAATGAAGAGAGGCTCAATGAAGAGAAAACATTTTAGGAAATTTTGAAGCACAGAATTATAAACGACTCAACTGGAATAAATTTCCAGACAATGACGTTTCCGCAGAGAGGAGGGTATCGCGAATTTTGAAAACGCGTTACAGATTTTTTAGAGACGATGAATTTTTTATTTAATGTTTAGATGTAATTAAAAAAGCTGGTTGTAACACTAGAGTTTTATAGGCATCTTGCCTTTTTCACTCGCATCATTATGAAAGAGGGGGGGGGGGGGGGGTTTGAAAGAGATTTTTCGGCGGCATGTGTTTTAGATGATTTGATAACGAATCAAATAAAGTAAAAAGAAATATGCTATTAAGGAGTATAAAATTATATATCACTTAGAGCTACGCTAATGATAAGGAGCTTTACAAATTTAATTAATGATAATAACAAAGTATAATGTCTTAAATTTCCTAAAATGTAGATGTATAAACATTTTAAATGATTGTTTTTGTCTACAAAATACAATCAGTTTGATCGAAAGGATGAAATAAAGTACCATTATTTCTTTTTATTTCGTCTTTTGTTAAGAAGAGGGTTAGATGACATTGTAACGTCTTTTAGGCGCATTTGATCTTCGAAGTCAACCCTCATTGAGGCCAATGCATTCGTCATTTCCTCCTAAACAAACAAAAACGAATATTTATCGAATTAGCAAGGACTACGACAAAACTGCTTGGCTATTTACCTATTTATTCTTAGGTGTTTACTTGTATTTGAAAAATGCTTTATTTTCATTCAGCTAACAGAGTTTTTTAATAAAGGAATTTGAGTATACATGTCCCAAACAGGGTTAATATACCCACACTGGGTGGTCCAAAAATGTCCCCCCCCATGTTTGCAAATCTGCCGTGGATAAGATTTAGTTTAATAATTCTGTTTTTGCTTGAATTTGATGCAAGGGGCTTCAAATTATAGTTTGATAACTTTTTTCTCTCACAATCACAGAGTTATACTCAATGAAACCAAAAATAGAGCATTATATTGCTGCAATAAACCTTCTCGGAAATAGAGCCTTGTCTCGAGGCTAGTGCTGGGAATGGTTATTCTTGCCTCGTTCTCTTCCAAAGGACCCAAAAAACATCTAGGTTTAAACGTTTTTTGTACTTGTGGGAATTTCGTCAATGTTGAAAATGAGGCTAGTTCTGTAACACAAATGGAACGACTTTTATATCTGAAAAGGTCTATTTACCGAATAAATGCAAATATTTTTCAGCCATGTTTTGAAGCTTTACAATTTGAGCTGGATTCTACTTGATTACAAAGCTCCTATTGCTGAAAGAACTGTACACACTAACTTTATAAAAAGATTTTCTGGGACAGCGAAAATATATATGAAAAAATATGAGCACAATGAATGGCTATTTTACCTTGGTGTCCTCTAGTATTTCAGCATCTTCTCTCAGTATACTAGCAGTGTGCAACGGTGTTTGCGGAACTTCAGTGTAACGCTGGGAAAAAGTATTTAAATTTCATATTATAAAATGTAAAACAATTAAAAATAATTTTAATTTCAACTTTAGTTTTTACACACAGGCTACCTCTAAGTACGTACAAACAAATACTACACTTCTTCCTGCTTCAGTAACTAAAAGGGCTCTAGTTAAATAAGATAATAAAGTCTACACAAGGGCTAAAATTATTCCTTTGTAAGTGCATTCAAGAGCCATAGTTCTCACAACGTGTATACGTACCTACAAAGGCAACTAATCAGCAACTAATCACACTGCCACAGTAAATACCCGCCACAAAAAAACTGACTTTAAGAAACTACAGGCCGATTTTTTTGGCAGAAATTAGCAGGTTATATTTTAACATTGATTTAAAGAGTTACTTTTAATGATGGAAATCATTTTTAATGATAAATGTGTATTGATATGACTTTTCGATCACATTATTGGCACCATACCTCAGCCCACGTATTTTCCCACATATTAAGAAAACCAAACATGCTTATTTTCAAAAACTGGTTTCCTATTTCGTTAATTCAGTAAAACATATTAAAGTAAAATAAAAAATAAGTTCCTGCGGACTTCGTTTTCTCCTCCGCCGAACATTTTTCCTCCGCAGGTACATATTTTTGACGTCATTTAACGAAATGATAATATATATATATACATATTTGTTATGTCATTTAACGAAAAGAATTGGAGCAAGTATAACAAGTATAAGTTTAATTAATTACACTTAATTAAAAAGCAAAAAACTCTGTAAACTTACTCGTATCCATGGGTGCTGCATTACTTGGCCTACAGTTAATCTATTACTTGGATCAGTTACCAGTAACCCTCGAATTAAACCTTTCGCTGTGAAAATAAAAACAATGTACAGTGAGCATATTTTGAGTGAAAAGATTGCAGAAAAATTGGAAGAATTTTAAAAACTTTTCAGATAAATTTTTCTGAGAAACCATAGATCGATGTCGACACTGCTCAGGACAACAGAGGAAACTTTTATAACAATAGTGAAATCGACACGCCAATTTCAAAGCGATTATCTATATAGAAGACAAAGCGAATTCCCTCAACCTGAAAATCAAAACATAGGATTGACCGCAGGTTGCTTGTTTTGCTGATGGATAATCGCTGTGAAATTGGCGTGTCACTTTCAATATTATTACAAAATTTGCCTCTCATCATCAGAACCTCAAATTTACATTAAAGTAAAGGCTAATGTGTATCCAGTTGAACCCCGCTTAACTCTAATACTCGCTATCTTGAACAAATTTTTGCTTCCCTTTGTAAATTTGGAGTTTTGATGATGGAGCATCACTTTGTTCCAAAAAGTTAACATGAAACGTTTATTTAAGTTTTATTTTACTTAACATCAATTAGTCTTTGTCTTTATTGACATGGAAAGTCAATTAGTTCATTAACATGGAAAAGTTAACCATGTTAATGAATGTCTAATGCATATATATATAGATATTTATCATTAAATTATGTTAAATTTAAGCTTGATGATGAGTCTTCAAAGTTTATCTTGATTTTATCAAATTAAAGAATTGCACAACAATGAAACACTGTCAGTATTATATTTCTAAACACCAATCCTAGATCTAAAAGCTTGTTGCAGCGTTTCGAGCTCGTACATCAAGTGAAAGTTATGTAAAGCAACGAACTACACATTAAACACTAAAAACCTGAGACGCAAAATTTTAAGACACAAAATTTTGCGACAGTTTTCCATGTTGAGAAGTTTTTCAGTAATTTTAGGAGGATTTTTATAAATTGTGTAAAAGGAAAAAAAGTAGGAGATGGAAATTTTGTTTTATATACAGCATATAAATTTTGGGACGAGTAAAATGTTAAGACAGCAAAACTTGGGAACAGTAAAATTTTGGGACGATTTTTTTGTCCCAAAATTTTACCATCGCAAACTTATGGTGCTTAATGTAAGCGAAATATAGACAAAGTATAAACGAACTATGGACGAAATATGAACAAAATATGAACGAAATATGAACGAATTATAAACCAAATTACCATGGTCTGAAACATTCTTCCATTCTGGATCCGGAAAAGTGTACTGTCCTTCTCTTATCCTTCTTTTCATACCAGGAGATATTGCGGCGCCATGGTTACTATAGAACGGTGGAAATCCGCACAGCCTGGTTAAAAGAGCACATTCATAAGTTTCATTGTCATATATATAAATATGAGCGCACGTATGTAGATGTGCATACTATTCAACATTAATGTTTACAAAACAAAATTGGGATTGATTATGTGTGTTTATAAACAATATCGGGATAGATTACAGATCTTTCGTACATTACTTCATTAGCCTTGTTTGCAATACTCCATGTTCCTACCAAAGCAGAATTAAAACGATTGAAAACGGATATCCAAGCGGATTGATTTGAAAAAGTTTTCAGAGTGGAGTGATTTGAAAATGGAGCAATTCGAAAACGCATCGTTTTTATGGAAACACCCCAAAACGGAGTTGTTTGAAAATGCAGCAACAACAACCACGAACTTTTGGCGCCAAGTACGATGCAAAAACGTTTTCGTGAGCAAAAATGAAAAAGTTATGGAAACAGCTCGTGGTGTTATTTTCCATGCTTGCCTGCAAAATTTCTCAAGCATAATTTATTATAAAGCTACCCTCGTGTGCCACGCACACGGCAAAGTCAGCAATACGTACAAAATATATGTTATTACTCCAAGTGACCACATGTCACATGATTTGTCGTACTTTTCGGGGCCAAGAACCTCTGGAGCTACAAACAAAATAAAATTTTTAATTTTAATGAAGAGCTGGTTGTAATAGCATATATGCAGTCGAAAAAAGAACTATAAAAGATTTCAAATGTTAGCACCAACAAAGGATTCAATGGCAACACTCCATTAACCCCCCCTTTTTTTTCTTAATATCGACCCAGGGTGCAGTACCATCTAACTCGAATAGGGCGGCCGTGTCCAAGGGAATGTTGAGCTGACCAAAAAATATAACAGTATGGCGCATGTTATGGTGCAATTTTAGTCTCTTTAAGATCTTTTTCTTGGAATTTCTGTTATTTCTTAATATTTTACCCAAAAATATTTCAAATTTTTAGAACCAAAATTGTATTTTCTTAAGAAATATTTCGGACCCAAAAATATATTATCGAATCAGAAATCCTAGACCCAAAAATATAGGACACGCCCCATACCCAAGTCAGGTGGTACTGCCCCCTTTTCTTAATATCAATATGTTTCTTTATTTCCAGATCAGCATAAATTGTGACAGTCTCCAAATGAATTTCATAGCAAACCATGTGCCTAACTTACCTACGTAATAGGGTGTGTAACATGGCGTTTGTAGCGATACACTGACTGTTTCTTTGGCAAATCCAAAATCTGTGAGCTTCAGCAAGCTCTCGTTTTCCTTACTTGCGAATAATAAGTTTTCTGGCTGTTGAAAATGAAATTTGTTAATTTATTAATTCAAATTTGATTCAAAATTTCTCCATAGGATATATGATATATATGCAAAATACATCAAAATACTTGGCTCAAGTCTGCTTTATTGAGATTCTTTCACTTCGCAAAAAAAATGGATGTTGAAGAGACTAAATTTGTATTCGATATGAATAAATCTCAATGAGCAGATTAAAAAGACATCCAGATTAAAAAAAAAATAATTTTCCTCGAGAATTCTTTAAATAGATTTCATTCATTCTTTCTGTCTAACTCTTTCGTGATCATGTAACTCGACAGGTGTCAAGGGATGATATCTTTAACAACTACAAATGAATTCTGTTCAATCAAATATTATGGTGCATCACATTGGAATTTACTCCCATTATATATTCGAGTCGTCTAGATCGATTGCACTATTTAGATCAAAATTAAAAATTAAAAAATATTGACTGGTTTTTTCTGAGGTTCTCAATCAAGTTTTATTTTTGAATTTTAGTTCAATGAAGTTTCTTTGTTTCTATGTTTCAAAGAGGGGCTTTCTCTCAATTAGTCAGCCTACCTATCTTTAATAATCTTAATATTCTTAAATATAATCGTATAGTGTTCCTTGTCTTAGGTTTTTAATGTAGTGTTTGATGTATTTTATGTCTGTTGTAATGTAACACAGTATCCTTGTTTAGGATTCTATTAGTTCGTTCGGTTTGGATTCTATTGTATATATTTAAGAATTTTAGATAAAAAATGAAACTTGCAGCTTGTATCAACGTGACCACAAGCGTCCTTTTTATATTTACCTTGAGATCTCTGTGAGCAATATTCATTGCATGCAGATGTGCAACGGCAACAAATATCATTCTCATAATCACTGCTGCCTCTGTGTAGAAATTACGAGAGTTAGATCAGTATAAAAATGTACCGAAATGACAAACATCGCTGATCTCATAATGTGTCAAAACAGTTATCGGAAAACAACAATCTTTTGACTGTCTGATTTAAAACTTACCAGCTTGGACCAAGCCCTAACTCAAACCTAATCAATGAACACTTTCGAGTTCACTTAATCATTTGCACCTTGCTTCTTTCATTATCATTTGACTCCAGTTGGCATTGCAGTGATGGGTGACCTGGAGACATGCCACATGCCTTTTGGGTCTACATTTTTTCAAATTCCAGCACAGGTTTATATTTTTGTCAAAATTTCTAGAGCAGGCACAATTACACGGTTGCTTTTCTATGATGGTTATTGTTGTCCACTAAGCATAGGATAAATATGGTTCTGGACAATCTATTCCAGAAACGCCTGGATTACAAAAAAATTGAGAAATAGTATTCCAGGACAGGTCAGTAAAGTTTCACTTTGGCAGGAACATCCTCATATATGTCACTATTCCCACTGGGTATTTGACTGCTAATTTACGGAGATGCTAATTTACTGTTTAATACCATCTATGTTACCACCTGTACAATGAATTTTAATATTTAGATATACACAACGTTTCGAGCATTACTTGTCTTCAGGTGGCATTATTTTATTCTATTTGTATTCTCAACATATCACTGGACGTACAAAACACAGAACAAGATTAATTTATGTTACCACTTCTCGGGATTTAATACATTAGTATCCTTGTTCAACTTTACATTTAACATTCAAATGTTTAACACAGTATCCTTGTTCAACTTTACATTTAACATTCAAATGTTTAGCACATAATCTTTGTTCATCAGCAAAAACTGGATAATGTGAAATCAGACAAAAAATGTCTTTCTTCTATGCCACAAACATTGTTTTAGGCAATACAGCAAAAACCACAGTGACTCCGTAACTGGAGTCCTTATACCTGCTAACTTTGTATTTAAGCCAAGAAGTACACATCAAATAACAATATATATATATATATATAATGTATAATTAACATGTGAGGTACCTCGTTCCGTGAAGGGTGATTCACCTTGTTGTTGAATCCTCTCAAACAGTTCACCACCATCCATACTACAAGGTAACAAGGTACAAGGTATTGAGAAACCATTTTATACATAGTTACAGCATCATAATAATACATATAAATAAGTGTTAGTGAAGTACAGCCAGGCAACTAGCTTGTGGTTAATTTTATAGGTTCAACACCCACAATGAGGTATAGCAGTTTACAATTTAAAAATGTTACAATATCTGATATGATATTTACACTAAATAAATTGCAAAACTACATCAAATAGCAGAGCTATTCCATGTGTTCTTAAAGTATTTTCAATTAGTATACACAAGAAGCTCCACACAAAGTTTAAGATGAAAGGACTATGTTCTTAAAGGTTTATGTTCTTAATATAATCCAAAGTTGAAATGTAACAAAAAAATTAATTTTTGAATATAACATCAACTATAATAAGGCTGATTGGATTTGCAATACAAGACAGCAAAAAGAACAGGTGTCTTTAAATATATAATGAGCTAAACATGTTCATCAAATTTTTACAGACAAACTTCTCAATTTTACCAACTAGATCAACCAGGTCAAATTTTGGGGTCATGTAAATTTCAATGGATCTGGCCATGTAAATTTCTAACGATAGTAAACTATCAACAACAAAAATTGGACCCAGTATATTTTAAACATCAATGAAAATGTGACCATGAAAATATTTGTGTGCATCAACATTTCCCTCACCATTCCATGACTATTAACAAACAATCCTCTTTTCCAAATTTGTTTTCATAAACATCAATTATCTTCACAATGTATGGACATTCACATGCTTTCCAATGTAGATCCAATTCTCTTTGTGATTTAGAGGTTTTTTTCAATACCTACAATGGATAGTACATTAAATAGTCATTGTATGTTCTTCCACAAATTACAAATGAAATATTTCAGATGTTTGAGTAATTTTAAGTTTCCTTAATCATACTATTGTTTCTTTTACTTTTTAATAAAATAAAAACTATTATTTGTTTCCTTACACACCTCTAAAAGGGACCATCATGGAATTAAGGTCACCTCAATCTTTATGATGTTATCCCTGCAACTGTAGTTAGGGGTTTATGATTTTTAAATGCTTTTTTATTGATTAATTTTGTATTTTTAATACTGTGTAAATATTTTATTACTTTGATTTATCTTATAACCGTTGTAAATTTTTAGTGGCAAATGAACCTTACGTGCTAACTATGTTATCACTAAGAAAAAATAACCTTTGACAGGAATTACATTGTACAGGGTGTTTCAAAAAACTTGTTCCCTGTTTGTTTAAAAATTTTTAAGAAGTTTTAAATAAACAAATTAGATTTTTATAGCATGTTAATTTGCAAATTCTAACTTAGAGGTTGGTACAGGTTTCCTCAACAATCTGTTAAAAGCTCACTTAGTTATGCATTTCAATGTCATGACTAAAACCAGTCAGTGTGAGGACTAAAACCAGGTGATCTTTTCTCGATATTTTGCAGCAAGAACAGACTTGAAGATGATGCCAAGCAAAACACTGATAGTTTCATGCTTCTCATTTGACTTGCTTTCCCACACAACTTCTGAAAATTTTTTTTTAGAGATCATAGTGAATATGAAATGTCAAATGGAATGCAAGATATTCAAATATTCTAATATGTATGATTAGAATAATGTTTAACCTTTGGTCACATTTTTTAGTATTATTTTCATCACAATTCTGCCACAGAAAAATGTCAAACATAACCTTTTTCAGCATTTGCATGTCAAAGAAAAATAAAATTACAGAATTCTTTTCTTCCAGATCACAATTACAATTTCTGAAATTTCCCATCACACAGTGAAGTCAGTCCAAACCTTTTCTGAGTAAAATACTGTAGCATATGCGATGTGAATCACATGTACTGTGTCATTTGCATATATGATTCATATGGCTGACATGTAGAAATGTATGCCAATAGATACCAAGAGAAGGTATACTATAGTATTTTCTTGTTTTATTAACTCTTTAAATTTCAACAATAATTAGTAAAATGTAACAACAAAGTTAAGAAAATAAGACCTTTAATACTATTTCTTAGTGATTAGGAAATTTGGAACCGGTGGCAAACACAATCATTTTGCACATTTATAGAAACAGATTTCTGCTCTGATTTAATTTGTAATATTAACCTTCACTAATATGTAAATTTGGGGTTTGTTCTGATGATGGAGCATTGTTTTGTTCCAAAAAATTAGCAATAAATATTATTCTTTTTCTTTAATTAACTAACATGGAATAGTCAATAAAATATTTATCAAACAAAATATTAAGTTCTCTGTGACAAATTCTGCAAGAAATAAATAAATAATAGGGTTCATCATGATTCTTCTGATCTAATAAAGCCCACATGGAAAGTTAACTTTTGGTGTGCCAGAAATGTGTGCCAATGAACAAAGGAAATAATAAAACCATCCACATTAAGAAAGTGTTACTTTTCTGCACCGAAATTAGAAAACTGCAATATTTTCTTTGATGTAATTATACAATATGATGCAATTATTACTGTGACAGATAAAGCATGCAAAACGCCTCGCTCTCACAAAAATTTCAAAAGATTTTGCGCAATACAAAGTTTACAACCTGGCAATAGAAATTAAGGGTTTTTTGCATGGGACATTTCATTCCAAACAAGTCATTAAGTTCATCATTAAAATATTATTTCCTGCCAACACATTAATATCAACTATAATCAATCAATGAATATAATCAATGAATTTCTTTTTTGATTCCATTTTGGAAATACCAATATTTTTCATCAGTATGTTTGCAGTGTTCTAGCTTTTAGCAACACCTTTGCTTCTATTCCAGATTCACGCCAGTGAACCTGTGCATCTAATGTTGTGGATATTAATGTTGAAGGTAGGGCATTTTGCTTAACATGGTAGAAACAAATGCTGGAGGCGGGGAATTTGGTGCCCAATCACCTCCAATGTATGCATCCACCATATTAGGCACCATATTTCTTTTTGTTCTATTGTTCCTGCTGAAAACTTGCATCAAATTTTTCAGTGCGCAGAGCAAGGTTTTCAGACTGGCTTCTTTATCAACCTAACTGAAAATTGTTCATTTGCCTTTTGGTCAGCTTTTTGGATTACTTTTTTATATTATAATAATAAGCTATTTTTATACTTTTTTTGCTCAGAAACTTACTGTATTTTAGTTGATTGATTGAATCACAAGAATAAAGATAAATTAAAATGACTAAACATTCTCTTCTTGAAATGGCTTCTGAGATACTCATAGAAATATAATCTAGAGATTAGGCCATCTCCACCACCAGTCCCAGTCCACACCCACCACAAATTAAATGCGCATCGCCATCGAATCATCACACATCACATCAATAGTGAGACAAAATTGAATCATGCTTTGGAAAATATGCCCACCTAATGAACACAAATACCAGCTTCTGTATTAACTACAACAATCAATGAATAGGCCTTGAGTACAAAAAAAACTGAAAGGGAAAATAGGCCTTGCCAAAAAAGCCCGAACTGTGTGAACCGGCTACGACTTGACAATTGATTAAAATTAAAACTGTTTACCTTCAAAGCGAATCTTTGTTGATCAGTTTTTCTGATACACTCTAGAACTTTGCCATTTATGCCAACACCAAGGGACCTCTCTGTAGTAATATAATCATCAGATATTGGGTATCTTTTTGATGAATATGGCCTGTTTTGAGGCCAAATGAAGTCCATCTTGGAAGGATATCTCTTGCCTCTCCTCAGTCCCTGCTGATTTCCCATTTCACGCCACACCACTGAATTGATTACGTCACAAATGTCGATGCCAATATTTTTTGGGGTCCTGCAGAAATTGCACAGAATGCTGCAATGAAATAAATATAGAATTAGTTACAGACAGATGGTTAAACAGCACCTGTTTCAAAATTTAAAGGAATGTTATTTAAGGCACAGTGAGCAAGGTGTTGTTGAAAAACACTTTGATAAATTCCTCGAAAGTTTATAGGTGGGGAAACTAATTTTCTAAAATATATTTTTTATAAAAATACGTGTTTGCAACAAACGATATTGATTTTTTTTATGAAAACCATGCTTTGCTTTGTCTTCTCGAATTTGTTAAAAGGGTTCAACAATAAAATAATAAAATAACGTTTTTTGAAAACAACAAATGTGCATACTGTGCAAATTCGAATCTTTCGTGCTTGAGGCTCAGATAATTTTCTCACATGTGTTTTCATGAAATATTAAAATTTGACCACGGGTTTTAGGAATCTTGTTGTGTTTTGTACTTTTTGTTTCTGGTTTCCCATCACTTCTGCATTTTATTGTGTCCTACCACCAACATTTGTTTTATTTTGCGTGTTTCCTATATTTTGTTTTCTTATCACCCTTCTATGTTTTTATCATTTTTGTGATGAGAAACTAGCCTGTGCGCAGACTCGAAACTCTCCTTCCTCAAAGTTTGACGGATGAGAGTTTTGAGGCTACGCGTAGGCTATGGGAAACCGGCCAAAAATAGAAAACACACTCAATGATTCCTAAAGCCCATGACTTGACTGGATTTTAAAAATTGGATTTAAAACAATCAGACTAGGCAATTCCTTTAGTCATAATTTTTGACGATTTGAGTTATGTTCCCATAAAAAAACATTTCTAATAAAAAAAATGCATTTTGTTATGTTTTAAAAATTTTACTGCATAAACGGTGGCTTGCCTAAAACAAAATATATCATGTATAAAATATTACATGGGATAATAATAGCAAGAACATTTTGAATCTGAGCAGATAAAAACTCTCACCTCAATCATCGGTAAAGAGTAAGGGACTGGTCATTAGATATGGCAAGGGGATGGAGGAGAAATTGATTTGGCATAAAAAAAAATTCAAGACCCCCTCTGTGAAATAAGTTGAAGACCCCCTTGCTTGTCAGTGATCTATCTTTGGAGGTATCAACTTTTTGGTTAGACTTGTGAAGTCTCCGCGCAACTAAGACTGAGGCTTGCCCAAGTCCATTTATTGCCTGCAAAAATTAAAAGCTTCTAACACTTTCAGGCCCCCCCATAATTTCTCCTTCGTGCCCCCTCGCAATACTTAATGACCAGTCCCTGAATAATTTCATTGAAGATACATAGAGTTCCAGGGACTCTTTTAAGGGACTCTGCATGGGGGTAAGCTATTGTTCCGATGAAAGAGACAAAAGCTCATTTTCAAAAACAAAGAAATGTCACTGGGGCTTATATGTTTCGCGGTTCAGGCCAAAGCCCCCAGCTTATATATTTAAAGAGGCCCTGTAGATTTTCTGAAAAAAATCGAATTGGCCTGAATCGCATATTTTTCAGAATGAAATTACAAATGTATAGTTTAAAATGTAAATTTTTTAATAGCTACTGCTGTATTGATGACTTACCTTCTTTGGAAAGCATGTAAATAATAAAATATCATCATACTTTTTTTTAGTAGCTGTAGAGTATAGAGTATAGTAGTTATATTACAATAATAGTTTAGCTAATTCATACCAACTTGTTGAGCTCTGCTTGTTAAGCTTCTAGATCCGTTCTACAGACAGAAAAAAATCATCGAGAAGACGTGAAAGCCAATAAAGAAATGCAATTTTTCAAAATGATATTAACATCATTAAAACTAGCTTCGCATAAACCACCACATAACCAGTAAGCACAAGGTTAATGCAAAAAAGACAAAAGGAAGATCAAGAATCATCTTAAGACAATTTGAAGGGACCAGTTGTACATGATTAGTTGAATGAAGCATAATCTATTTGGGATATGGAATGGAACGTGGAACATGGAACATGAAACATGGAATTGAGCATGGAATTGAAAGTTTTATAGAATGGAACATTTCAAGATTTCCATGGTACTTTTTGTGTCAAATGCTCTACTTCTTGAGTTATATTTCTTGTCTAAATGCTCTACTTCTTACAAAAAGGAAACATACTATATATTTCCAAGTACAACTTTTGCTGTGTTTTGTCCTTTTTACTAACAGTCACCTTTTTTAAGTTTTTCAAGGAAAGAGATATTTACATTGTAGATATAAAATCCTTTGATTTTACAGAATCTTTGCTGGATTGCCTGCTATTTGTCACAAGTTGTAAGCAATTTTGTAGGGCCTTGAAAAAGACGCAGTAGATTTTGTAAAAGCCTTTGCCGTGGTAGCATTTATTTGGGAAAATTACTGCAATTTTTTCAAGCAACTTTGAGTTTGAGCTCAGTTTTATGGAAAGAAGTAATTCACCGGGAAATAAAATCTTTCTGGTCTGATCTAATATAAAGTTGTGGGAAATAGAGAAATCTAAAACAGTGCGATAAAAGAGTTTTATATTAAATATAGCATAAGAAAATTTTTGAATTGGTTTATCTATGGGCTTATTTAATTTTTGAGATTAACCTCTGATATCTATAGGTTTTTATCACATTATCCCAAGTACTGCAAATTCAAGGGCTATTAGCAAACTTTAAAAAAGTCAACACGTGAATTTAACACAAAATTATTCTCTGCTATTAAACATTGTTTTTATTTTTAGTAATAACTTATTATTTATTTCAGCCTTATTATTTCCTTGAATAGATAACAACGATAAGATGCAGATGTTCTAAAAAAAGTTGAAATTTTTCATAATTTTTAATCGACCAATATGGCAAATAATAGCTCGTCGAATTCATTCAATAAAAATAAAAATATTTGAAAAACATGTGTAGGAATAATCTTTAAGAATGAACAAATTTTTTATTAGTTTCAAATGAAGCAGATCAAGATAAAAATAAGAAAATGTTATACTCCCAAAAGGTTTAAACGATTTCAACACGTCTATTCCTGCGCTTGTATAAAAGTTCAAATTAATCTTAGAAAATAAAATTATTTTTCAGTCACATTAAAATACATAATGTAATTATTGATTGGAAACCTATATTTGACCTGTTTAAACATTTTGCGAGAATTTGTCTTGAGATTCAAAGTAAAATAATGGAGCAATCCCAGGAGTTCTATGCTCCCAAGTTCCCTGAAAGTTTTGATCGATGTTCCCTTGTTCTCAAATTTAACCAAGAGATATTGAAATGCTCCTTGCTTCCTTTGAATCGTTTCGAATGTTCCCCCATATCTCCACAGAAAATATTAAATGTTCGCTTGTTCTTTTGAATAAAAATTGCACGCCCCCTTGTTCACTCAAACCCCTAGCAGGGCCTCTGTACATAAAAAAAACTACATATTTCGTGAAAACCTATTACTCGTGATTCAAAGTAACATGCATGTTATACGTGAAGTGGTATTCATAAGATTTTTCTGTGACATTCACACCAGGAGGGGGTCCCATGGTCGGACAGGAGTGTGTCGCTGAGATTTTATAAACCCACCCATATCTAATGTTTAAATTAATGTTATGTTTCATTCCAAATCACCCAACATTATGGACAATTTTTAATATCTAGCCCAACATTAAGGTATTTTTGCTCAAAATTGTACCAATTTTTAGAGAATCTATTGCCTTCAAACCCATCCATATTGGCGGCACGGCGGCATATACCAATATCCATAAATTAGGGTGTGCCCCTCCCCGCGGACATTCACAATTGTACATCTAAAATGGCGTGTATAGCAAACGAGATTTACTAAATACTCTTTGCAGTTTAACAGTATGCAAAAGCAGGTTGCTCATAAAATGGTCTAACTTAACTAATTTAAGGTACTACCAGAAAAACAATGTGATACGTTTCAATTCGCCTGTGTCCCAGTCCACAGGTTTATGGACTGGTACATGGGCTAGTTTGAATTGGACATTTATCTATCCGCACAGGTAGCAGAGGGGGACATTGGGATTTGCGGTAGTGCGGTACTTCGGAATTTTAATGCGGTATTTCGGAATTTGTGTTTTTAGTGCGGTATTTCGGCTTTGCGGTACCTTGCGGAGACAGTTTTTACCCTTAAATAGGAACGGTTTTCGGTAAAACTTACATTTTAGCGTGGTTTTTTGGTTTTAATAATCACAATAATAGTGATGTGTATTCCATTCCAATGCATTCCAAATTCACAGCAACAGAATGCCGGATCTTAGAAACATAAACGACAATAATGTTACTAACCTGCAATCTACAATAACGACAATTCTGTCAGCAGTTCTGCATTACATATGGAACAGTACTGATGCAATGTTTGCTGATGAAACTGGTCTTATTTCTAAATCAAATATACCAGATGTTGCGACAATGTATTTAGTATTTTTTCTATTTCTATTTTGCTTGGTACACTTCCTGCCTAGTGGTTGAATATATGCTCTTCTTCCATAACACTCAGCCCACTTGGCAAAAATATCAATAAATAATTCAGTGGCGTGTTTCGTGAAATTATATTCTATAAGAAATTTACATAATTGATATAGCTATCTGTTTTTGAACTACAAAGAAAAAAAGAGCAATTTGCTGTTATGTCTGCAGTTATTAGTGTGAAGCTAGCATCTGCTGAAATAAATACTTTAAAAACTCCAACTTTCAGCCCTTTGTGCGGATAGTTTTCACCATTAATCTGGTCAAAGTGTGTGACTGTAAATCCAGTATAACAGTATAAATGTGTATTATGTTCTTGATCCAGTTAAAAAGTGTTCAACAAATTTTTCTACTGGTTGTGTTACGTCAATCAGTCCGTTTTTGGAGAAACATTAATCGTGTTTTAAAACCCATGGTCAAACCATCACCATACAAATTGATACACCATGTGGAATATCTCAAGATGTTGATATTGGAGAAAATTTAAAGCAAGGAACAATACTTGCTGCCAGGGTCGCACATCATGGGGGCGAGGGGGGCGACTCACCCCCCTAATGTTTTCCAAATTCGGTCCCAAAAAGTTCAGAATTCGGTCCCAAAATTATTTGGTCCTTTCTTTTGAGAACAGTTTCGGACCGACTCAGTTTTAGTTTTTCGGGCCCACATTTTTTTGACCCGAAATAATTATGAATAATCGACCTAGTACACAATTGTTCGACTGTTGTTCGTTTATGAATCACATGGTGAGAGCCAGTCTTTGATGGCACTGTCTTTGATATTTGATGGCACTGTCTTTGATATGTCTAGCATGTAGCGCAGCCTTACAAAACTTTCTGTTAAGGCAGATCGAAATACAAAGAATGATTTTTATGCTTCAACTCAACTTTTGAGGTTCTAATGCTTGAAATGTTCTCAAAACCTCTCCTTTTTCGTGCCTGTTCTGGGGAAATCATTAAAAATTTTAGGGAAGATTGCTCCATAGTTCATAGAACAGGGGGGAGGGAGGTGAACGAAGAATAGGTGTCAAAATGTTTAATGGAGGAATGGATCTTTTCGAACAAGTAAACAAAGTGTCTAACAACTTGATGTACCGAGCTATTTTAAAATTAAAAACATTTTTGAATAGGAATTATTTGTAAATAAATGAAAAGAGTATAAAATAAGATATTTTTGTTTTATCCATATCTTATCTTTTCTGGAGCTGGAATACAGTCGGTCGCAATTTTTCAAAAATTCGGTCCCAAACGTATTGACAACCCCCCAATCATTTTTTCAATGTGCGCCCCTGATCACAATAACCACACGAGGCTGAGTCATCTTTCCTTTCATATTCTTCGCAATCACAAGCGTCTGCTTTGCATCGTCCTCTGGCAACATTTATCGGATCTAAGTTGTTCCTTTCTGCCATTTTTACGCTGCAAACAAGTCCAACAATCAAAAATAACTGTGGACATTTGGCGTGATTCGTGACGTGAAATGATTTTATCACCCGCTAGATGGTTTAACGGAAGACCAGGTAACAATTATGGATATACTAGAAATAAAAAGAAAGAACAAGAATGCAAGGAACAGAACGCATGGCATGTGGCAAAAGAGCTAGCACTGAGGGTTGACGATGAACCAGGACCAGGTGGCGACTACATGATTGCAAATGTTTCAGAGAGTGAGTGTTGGTAAGAATTTTATTATTCTCGTGTGATATACAGACAGAAACCTTTAACTGGTTTTGCTTTTTTCGTTTTCATGTTGGGACTTTCACTTCCAAATCTTGTTTAGAAATGGCGCTATTTGTCATACAAGGCAAGATCAAATTATACATATACTAGGGATGCCTTATAGATGCGATAAATATATGTATCCAGCCCTCATTCATATCTCATTCATAGCTCATTCATATAGTGTTCAAATTTACAGAAATCTTCCCTGAGAGTAAACAGTAACATTTTATCTACTGAAAATGCTGAATGCTGTCATAATATTAGGTTCAATTTTTTTCAGACGTACAATTCTTTCGAAACGAAAAGTATGTCATCAAGTTTTGGGATGCTAAGCTAAAGACAGTGCTACGCTTAGTAGCCTCCCATGTCATGGCTATTTTTCGAAATTTTACAGTTTCCTGGTGAATCATTGTGAAGGCGACCTTTATATTGAGTACAGAAAAGGAATGTGTAAACGCTTAGGACAACTGTGTGACTTTTGCGATAACAATCCTCCGATTAATGAAATTGTATTGCCTGTTCCAAGACCCTATCCAAATTACGATGTATTGCCAAAATTTAAATATAAGGAATACTCATCGACCCCGATTTATAAAGACGGGGCTACGCCGCGAGAAATAGACGATTTTAACCCGCGTGTACAGCTAAAGGAACTGTTTGATCACCAAGAAATTCAGTCATCTGATTCAGTGGGGGGTAAAGAACTTTGCACAAAAATACGTTACTGACGAGGTCTTCATTCTTAAAAAATTGCAGCATATGGAATATATAAAATTGAAGCGAAGTAAAAGAAAGGAATTAGCAACGCCGAAGCGTCAACAGGAAAGAGATAGACCAGTGCAGACTTTTGACTGGGTTGACTTATACCGGTCTGGAAGGCTAAACAAATTGTCAGGCAATGTTCTCGACAAATATTTGAATCATCACAAACTGCCTAAACCAAGGCTAGTTGCAGAGAAAATTGAGTCAGTAAGGAAACATGTTCAATTACACTACATCGACAATGCCACTCCCTTTTTGCATGTCCACACTATTGAACAAAATCCAAACATCGAAGATTTAGAGGCCCAATATAATACCGAAGAGAGTGGTAAGGAAACAGAAAATGATGTCCAGGAAACTGACGAAGAAGACCTGTTACTTGCCGCCAATGATACATCAGCTGCAGAATCTGATTCAGGCTCTGCCTCCTCTAGTTCTTATGAACAAAGCGATAGTGAACGTACTCAACCGATTTTTGCAATTGGACCGAGAAGAACACTCCAGGGACGCAGTACTAGACGTCCTTCACATCTCCTTGACTTTTATTAGTCATTTTTTCATTAACAATTGATAAATTTGTAACTTTCAGTTGTTGTTCTTTAAATTAATCGAGTTTCGTTACATTCGGGTACTGTGCATTTACACACAATAAAATGCCATATTGTTTTGTCCTTGTTGATGTTTGGCTATACGGGGCATACACTTTTTTGGAGACGTTGCTGACGGGGCACTACGTTTTTTTTTACAAATTATGACTACGGTGCAATGACTTTTTATTTTTTACTTTTTTCATTTGCACTGGCCCTGTTGTAAGATAAATTTTGCACTGTCCCTTACAGAGAGTTAGAAGCTCTCCTCGCACTTTCGCAGCAATTATGACCTTGGTGGGATTCGAACCCACAACCTTGTGGTCGTGAGTCAGACGCGTTAACCACTAGGCCATGCTTGCTTACGAAAGCGTTAAAATTTACTAATTGGGTGACAATAAGGGTGACAATACTAATTGGCATTGACCACTAATCATTCTCACTGTGGCTGATAACTAAGCATTTTGTGGTTCAAAAAGAGATGCATCTTTGGGAACAATGGAATTAAGAACTGGATTTGAAAGATAAGGATTTGGACATGACAGTAATTCATCTGATGATGGTGTTGTTGTTAGATCGAAATATCACCTGCAGATGAACTTGAGTATTCTACACTATTTCGATGAACTATTCCAACGGAAATGCCTGGATTTTTTAAATTTTGCGTTTGGTCTGCAATGAGAGCATTTAATGGAGAAACTAATATGAAAATTCCATTGCTTTTCCCTCCACTGCCGTCGCATCCAAAGCCAATGCAAAAGAAAAGATGGAAAACAACAGACTTTCCGTAGCCAGTTGGTAGAATAACAACAGTATCAGTGCCATTTTAATAGTGCCACAAGGCCTCCACCGAATAAATAAATTTTCGTATTGGAGTAGTTTGCTGTATTTAACGGCTAGTGGCCTTCACTTCACACTGGGTCATCGATCTTGCATTTGAATCTGCCTCGTAATGGTATATCAGCTTATGCGATGCTTGCGTCTATGCGAGGTGCGTGATTACTTCAGACCCACCTTTATCGCACGCCACCACCTTCACACTGCTCAAAGTGGAAAAAATTAAATAAGATGTCAGCTTAGTTTTCAATTTACCTTGTAAAATTAATTCATCGGTGAAATATAATAGGCATATAATTAAACCAACAATTTAATTTTTTCCAAGGAAGTGTTTCATTCATCAAAATTTGACTTGCGAAGATGGATTTTTCACTGTCTTGCTCGCAGCTCGCAACATGTTTGGTCCGCTTGAAAGTTTCATTGAGAAAAATGGTTTAGAAACAAAAACAAATTGTTTCTATTTAAAATCAACGTCATACAAGATAAACAGAAACAAATTTTCGTTGTTTTTTTGTCAAATTTGAGGTACGATAAAGCAAGAAAACCTTGACTGTTGTTTTGGTGATATTCTTGGAAGGACAAGAAAGCCATAGCGATTTTCCAACCGGTAAACCGTAACCGTTCGAAAACTTTTGCTACCTGATAATTTGCGGACCAATAATTATCAAAAAGAGGCTACTAAAAGTGACCAGTTTTTGAACAGTAAGTTAACGAGCCTAGATGTAGCTGTTATCAGATCTGGCACAGGGAAGCGAGACTCGGGCAACAAGTCTAATTTTCGCGGACGGATGACAGAAATTCAGAGCCACTAAACACCCTACGTGCTACAATTCACCATGGTCTATAGAAAGCGACTGGTCTGGAAACTCTATTGCTCAGAGCTCCCAATCATGTTTCCATTAGATCCCAGACTCTTAAAAGTGCATCAAAACAAAACATTCCGAAAGGCGCAATGGATTTGCAAGAACCTGCGGTAACGTTCGTGTCTGAGCTCCAGTTAATCGTTGATTTCATGGATGCTAATAATTTACTCGACGATGATGAAGATTTCGAGAAAGATTTTCTACCATTTCTCTTAAGGTAAGTTAGTCTTTATCTATTTTTTAGACATGGAACTTTGGATGCCGCCTACCTAAAATAGGCCCAAATTATTACCACACTCGCGTACAAAGATTCAACCTCCCTAACTCCAAGACCTTACCATGAACTTCTTGTAAGATATGAAATTTCAATGTTATCTTAGGATACAATCATTTTCATATTTTACAAGAACGTTCTCGTATTATGGTATGGTCGAGGGGTATCACTGTTTAAAACTGATATGCGTGTGGCAAATGCAATGTTGTTCAGGCCAGTTTCAGGCCTGCCTCCTGATGAACCCAGCAAAATTTGAAGGGCATTTTTTTATTTTAAGGAGGAGCCAAATCCAGATCACTCGTTGAAGTGCTCTCATTGTTAGAAGTCGTACAAAACAAGGAGGGGACTGTAAAGACACACTGAGATCTGTATTGTATAAGAAAGAAAGATCTAATTGATAAGAAAAAAATTTAGCCCAGCTGCTTTCAGAGGCAGTCCAAAAGGTGAACCAGGATGAATGTTGATCCCAAGAAATACAAGAAGATGCCATGAAATGCAATATTTCTATTGACCACCCTCTTGTGAATGCAGAAATAGTTGCTAAACTCTTTGGTGAACTGTGCAGCAAGAAGAATATTGACACATTTTATGTTGAATATATGGGAAATATAGTTCACAA
>JAYJMH010000534.1:0-30279 GCA_036873815.1 Phacellophora camtschatica
CATTTTTATCCTTTTGTTTAAATTTTAAATTGTAAACTTTTAATTATGTGGCGAATAAAACTTACTTACTTACTTACCAAAAAACATGTTTTTTTACAAGTGACCTGGCTCTGCTAATGAAATGTTCTTAATTTTGGACAATGTTTGACCAGTTTGACCAAAGTTTCTTAGATGTATATATAAAAAATTCCGTTATTTTACTGTACATTCTTTTTTCAACAAAAACATTACAAAAACTGGGTATAGATTGTACAGGATAAAATCTTCACTGAATCAATAATCTAACATCATGTCCACTCCATTAAAATCATTAACTAAAAATTTCAAAAGCTTTTAGCAAATTTCATTCACTAGTAAGGGGCAGATCCAACAGAATATGGCAACCAGTTTTATATTGAAAAGTAGGGGCCCAGGAAATTTTTAACAACCACACCCTTTACTTTGAAACTGGTCTGGATCTGCCCCTGCTAGTAAGTTTCTTAACTTTTCATGAGCTCCACAAGGTGAGTTTCTCATGAATTTCTTAAAAAAAACATGTATTCATATATAAAAGCATAGTTTAAACCTTAATCTCACCACAATATCACTTGCTTCAAAATCTGCAAAGCTTGAATTAAGACTGTTCTCTGTGTCTCCATTGAAACTAAAAATATTGAGAAGCAAGCTCGTTCATATATTTTTGAAAAAAGAATCTTTTAATATTTAAAATCATTGAAATGATCCAGTGTTTAATCTTGTTCGTTGAATAGTCTAGTTAAACTTGGGGCAAAAATAAAGCAAAAACTTACTTTTCATTAGCAATCCCATGTAAACGATTCATTTTGCTGCTATCTGCATAAAATATCCACCAAAGTCATCTGGATAAAATGAAGAAATATCACAATGAAGAACATTATCATGAGCTTATCATTTTGCCCTGGAGAGATAATTATGCTGGGTGAATTGTAGGCTTTGGTTTCACTCTAGTGTCAATGTTTTATATTTAGAAATGAAGTGGTCTGATGTCCTTATTTGCATCTAATTGGAAGTATTATGTTAATATTTATTATCAACTATCAAATCAATATTCAAATTATAATTTTTTCATTGATCAATAAACAGTCATAAATAATCCATTTATTTGTTCAGTTCGGGTCAAGGTTTAAAAAGGGCAACAATTTCCTGAATGGGCAACAATTTACTAAACGAGCAACAAATTTGTTGTCTGATGATGATATATGATGATGGGCAACGTGTGTTGTTTTGTTGCCTGGCTGGTGCTGTGTGTGCTCTGATGTGGGTAACAAATGATGTGTTGTCCTCACGCGCTCTCTCTCTTTCCCCTTTCATGACACGACACAGCTGACAATTCCCTGAAACTTGAATCTAAAATTTGGATCTTAAGTTAAAGTTATCAAGAAGAGGATACCTGGTGAGTAATATACTGTTAAATGCAAGCAAGAACTTACCTACCACAGGTAAAAACGTCGTGGAATATATATAATGCAGATGAAATATCACAGTTTAGTGAAATTCAACGTGAAATGCAATATTTACGTGCAATACTATGATCATAAAAATGCTATCATGGTGAAATACCTCAGTAAAATTCTACGTCTTCGTGGAATGCTCTTTGAAATGTCACGAGAAAGACAACGATCGAGTGCAATGCGATGTCGGCATAGTCCATTAACAAGACCCTATGACTGTAGGACCATCGGATCATTCCATGAATCAACCGGACCATCGGGGAATCTCCTAATACTTTGCATTAGTGTGCAGCAGGAATCTGGTAATGGCGGGAATACTTGTTGTTATCGTGTACATCGTTGTCATCGGGGTCTTAGCATATGAAACTCTGATTGTCAACGTTGTCATCGGGGTCTCAACTTGTATTAGCATATGAAACTCCTGACTGTCAACATACACTGCAAACACATAATTATGTAGCAACATTAATTTCAAATGCAACACCAGCAGTGTGGCTCTCCATTACATAAACAAATTTCAAATAACTTCAAAATTTCTAAATAAGTCATCTCAAAATTCAAGACCCCCAATTTCTCCTCCAGCCCCCTTGCCATATTCCAAGGGGGGACTTCCCATTTTTTATGACAGGTATGTGCGTAGTATATACCTGTCATTCCCCCACCCCTGGTAGTATATACCTGGAATTCCCCCACCCCTGGGGCAATATTTAATGACCGATTTTAAAGATCAAGAAAACGATTAGAAATGAACAATAATTAGAAATTAGAAATGAACAGTAATTAGAAAAATAGAAATGAATCAACAAATTTCTCTTCATTACCACACCGGTTTTCAATGTAAAAAAATCCCCACACTACAATTTACTGTGGCCAAGGAACATTTTTTTAGTTATATGATTAGGTCTACTTTACTTTCGTCATATTCTTTTATCTTTTTTTAGTCTTTGTATGTTGTTTAGTAATTAGCCGATAGTACCTATATATTAAGGAACTGATCAATGAAATATTATCTTTATACAAAGAATTTTCCATCAAAATGTGGAATCTACAGTTAAATTGAATGAACGGTTTATTTAATTTTATATCAGGCCAATTTCAATATCAACGTTTGGAAAGTTCTTCTGCGAAGTCGGCCTTGCAAACGTGCCCAAATTGAACGAACGAATTTATTCAAACTATTGTTTGTCCTATTACCCATGCGCATGCTAATAAAAATGTAGGTGATTCCCCCATGGTCCGGTTGATTCATGGAATGGTCTGATGGTCTTATAGTCCTAGGGTCTTGTTAATGGACTATGCCACTCAAGGGTGGTATCAAACATTGAGCTGATCCTTTTTTTTTGTTATGCAGGTTTTCATGTATTTTAACGTTACTTCTCATCATAAATCTATTTGAATCTTATAACACTTTGGTTCTTGTAGGAAAAAGTTGTGAAAAAATTGAGAATCGTTTGAAGTTTAAAAACGTTTGAGATTTTACCAGCAAAAATAAAAGTTTGATAAAGAAGAATGCAAGAAAATAATTTTAATATTTGATGAACATAGGTTTCTTTGCAATAAGTTTCTTTGCAATAATCATCATAAGTGACTCTAAGAAAAGATAGTGTAATGAACATCAACGAATTATTTCTTTATATTTTACAATTTGAATTAGATTTATAGACATTTGTGAATAGTTCTGCAAAGTTTTCATGAATTAGTCATATTCAGCTCCCGCAACGAGTATGGATAATACACGTTCTAACAGGATTCTCAGTTTCATAACAAGATTGTCAGTGGATACTGACCAAACAGATTGTCAGTGGATACTGACCATTGCACTTGCAGTTAATACTGAAATCTCAAGATGTAAAAAATTGTTATTGACCTGTACATTTGTCAAATGATTTTGAGTAACAGGGCTGACCAAAAAAATTAACCTGGTTTGAAGGGCTGCAGCGTGCAACCCACGAGATTAAGAATGTCAAATTGTATACAGACTGATGTCCGAATGGCACACTTAGAGTTTGGGATATCATCCAGTTGTCTGTAATCGTGTCTACATGGCCAAAACTGGAAAATTAAATAGCCTTAACCCGTAAGTTCTTAAAAAACTAGCATTCGTTTCCAGTCCACACTTTGACAATAAACAACCTATGCTTTCTTCTTTTTCTACTTGGGGAGTTTGATCAGTGAATCTTTTCAGGTTTTAAACTCCAAAAGGGCCTTCAAAGCAAGAAGGCTGTTTTAATGTCAAATTCTCATTGACTGAATGAAGAAGAAAGGAGTCCAAGCCAAACAAGCCTTTAAACAAATTTTACGAAGATTAGTGGGCATTGTGAAACTTTTATGCATGTGATACAACTTAAAGGGTTTTCACGCGAGCAGCTTTGCCATTCTGTTCAGTTTATCCACCAGAAAGAGCTGTACACGTATTACAGTGTATAGGAAACAGCTTTGAAGAAACAGTACGCCCGACCTTCCCAGATATTACAATTGATTCTATTGTTCTACTGTTTCCCCATGGCAACAGAAAACAATAGAAAAAATGAAGAAACAACCTACCAACTCCGGATGTTAGTTTCTGATGAAAAATTACGTGTACATCAAGTGTTACGTTACGTTAACAACAACCAAATTGCTTTGTTATTTTTACGAAGTTCACACTCGCCCCTGACAGATAATTCTGTCCTGATTCGTCTTTGCTGCCCTAAAGGTCACTGTTTCCTCATTTGTTTCCTCGCTTGATATCAGTGACTTGATTTATTTAGCAAAATCAATATTTAAAGTGCCAATGTGCAGCAGTCGCCCTGTGCGCCATGAACAGTGTAACTTGGATCACACATTGCATATCTTGAGCATTCATCACAAACTTTTGAACAGTTAATAACTGAGCTTTAACTCGCACAGAGCTATTTTGTCTGCCTGCGGTTGCTTCCCAGTTCGAGGCACTGTAACGTTGCGCAGTCGTTGCTTGTATCTCGTGTATCTTATTTGCTGTCAGACTACCATGTTCGCGAGAGAGAAGGGGGTTGCGTAGTTAATGGGTAATCTCTGTTCCAAGAGATATTTTTGAACAGGCAAACTTTTGAATGCTTTGCTCTGTTTTAATTGTTTTCTCTGTGAATAGCTTTGAAACAATCAACAAATTTTGAATCGCTGAAACCACCAAACTCACAAACAGGATGACCTCCAGTCTTGTGGAAATTTTGTGCAAAAATTTGCCGAGTAGAGTTCAGGTTTGCCGATTAAATTTTCCGGACTAGGCGGAATTGCCGAGTAAATACTGTTTTATATTTCCAGTAAGGTGGTACACCCTCTAAACCCCCACGAGGCTCATAAAATGGCGCTGTTTGTTCAAATAAAGGTGTTGATCGTAAAGGTATCTTTTTTAAGGGTGTCGACAAAGTAACATTTACATTTTCAGAAAACTAATGATATCTGTCTCCAAATCAAGACCTGTTTTCAGTTTTACTTAAGGTTTCCACACCAAAGTAGCCTGGCTGGTACCCATTGTAACACGAAAGCAGCGTAAAGACTACGCCCATTTTGTGGATTTCCACCCCTCCCCCCAAAAAAGGAAATTAATCTCCCCAGTCCTGTTCTCTTTCAGCGTATATGTTATTTTGAAAATAATTTGTTGTTATGAGCTTCTCGTTTTAGCTCGTTTCTGCCTTTTTTAGTTGGCTCCTACCAACTCTTTTATCCCCTTTTATTTACAACTTTTTGTCGTTGCTGGCCACTTTGCGGTCACCGTTGGCACTAGACGTTTTGCTCAACGGTCAGTTGAACGTCAAAATATATTGTGTGCAAGCAGCGACTGTGTGGCCTGCTTTCTGTCAAAACGCAAATGGGAACAACTGCCTCAAAATTATATCTATGACATATCGCATTTGGTTAATACCTTCGTATTGATGTAATCTGATGCACTGAAATATTCCACTAACAGCGGGTATTGATACTCATCCTAAAATAGATGTGAACAGTTTTTACATGTAACTAATTATGTGCTTGAAACATATTTCCCTCTACGAGTGCCATGCTTTGTGGCCTTCCGTGTGTTTGAATGCTTTAAGGATTGACAGAATTAATCTTGACTTATGGCGATTTTCATGGAGCTCAATCTTTTGCTTCAATCTGACTACTGCCCTGCATGAGTGAAGTTCAATCAGTATAAACATGCTTGAAGTTCAACCAAATTTGGTAAAATCGGTTGTTGTCAATGATTTTTAAAGGTGCTCATTAAATCACGTGATTTTTAACAACAACGACACACATTAACGTCTGGACCTTGCTTAGGGGTAAAATTCTTCATTGAAGAAAGTAGCCCTACTTTGTGTTTTGTTAATCTTTTTTCGTTTGTAAACTTTCTTTATTTTTAAGGTTCTTGGGGTTTTTGTGGTTGTTTAAAATTCCCAGAATTTTTCTTTTCTGTGGCCTATCACGCTTTCCTGATTTTTGATACTAATCTTCATATTATTTTGGTGAGAAAACTAACATTTCAACTAGAGATCCTGTCTAGTAAGGCTAGAAATCTGGTTCTTGTAAAGTTCGAGATCTTGGTATGGTAATTTTAGAGATCTGGGCCTGGTAAGGTCCTATCAATGTAACAATTCAAGCGATGAAAAGAATATTGTCTGGCTTGAAAACAGCATTGCACATGGAAAATTTTCTGCGTCTATTGCTGAGCCCACATTTTTTGATGTAGCTCTACACCACTGTTGAATGGTATTGGAGAACTCTGTTGTTTTGAATGGCCGTTTTGCATGCTCAGACAAGTATCGCGATTATGTGGCATTTGAATTACTCCTCAACCGCGTGAAAGCTTTGTGGCAAGTTCAGATTTTGTGTTGAATTGCTAGAATATTTGTAGCCTTCAAGTGTTGATTTTGTGACTTTTGTTTGCTTGTAGAAACTCGAATAGGCCTCTTTCTCAAATAAGCCCCTCTCCAACGTGTCCCTCCCCAACGAGTCCCTCCCCACGAACATAAAATTTGAATACGCCTCGAATATCCTTCAGGTTCAGCCAAAAATTCGCAAACCCATCCATTACAGGTTTTTCACAACATTTTTATGCTTTACACATAATGTATTTTGGTAAGAATTAAGTTTATAGGAATCAATTAAAAATAAGCACACTTGTTTCTTTTTACTTTACATTTCTCAGAACATGTCTGAAAACAACGATTTGTTCGAAGTCTGGTTATGTCACTGTAACAGTTTTCTGACCTTTCAGTAACACAATTGATATTTGCTATCCTGTTCTTGCTGTAGCATCGAGCATTACTTACTGTTCAAGTGCATGATATTTATTTCATAAGAAAGGCGTTCATACAAGAAACTATAGTTCAACGATCAAAAATTTAATTTTTTTTTGCACTAGTTCTGAGAATGATTGGAAATTTGTTCTAACTTGACTGTAATGCTACACATGTGGTTCATTTTGTCACTAACACTATTTTTGAGGACAAAGCAAATCTTAAAAAGTTATAAATCGTTTCATCTTTTTTTTCTATCATGCAAAGGATTTAGCATCAAGTTTGTAGTAGCGATTGACGATGGCTTTGAAAGGATTTGTGATTATTGTAGCGCATTTAACTGACAAAAATGAAGTTAACGTTTACAGAAACTGAATGAACTCAAAGGTGTAAAATCGTTTTAAATTGTTCCAAATCGCTTTGTTGTCCTGTTGCATCAATCCTTTGTTATTTTACTAAATTTGTCTGTTCGGTACAAATTTGAAAACAATGGTGCAAATCGTCCTGTTCAGCTGCCCAACCATCCACTAGGCGCTGGTTCTTAGGCTCACACAACGGGCTTTAAGAATCGTGGTCTACGTTTAATGCTCGCTATTTTTATAAATAAGAAACCTGGCTAAGACTCCATTGGTGAAAGTTTCTTAATTTTTGGACCGTTGTGACCAAATTTCACTGGTAAAAGTTTCTTAAAAATTTCGTAATGGTATATGAAACAATTCATTTTTTTATTATGAATTCTTTTTTCAACAAACAAATTACAAAAACTGGATGTATATTGTACAAGATAAAAGGTCTTCACTGAATCAATAATCTAACAACATATCAACTCCATTAAAATCATTTAAGCATTATGTAATCTTCACTAAAAATTTCAAGAGTTTCTTAGCAATTTTTCATTCACTAGTAAAAGTTTCTTAAATTTGCGTTGGTTTCACTAGTGGGTTTCTCATAGAAAGTTTCTTATAAAAAAAACATATTTATTTTATAATTTTGTTTTTGGTTTCCAATTACCCATGCATTTATTTTTTTGGTTTCTCACCACCCGTGCATTTTAAAGGTGTGGGTGATGGGAAACCGAAATAAAAATAGAAAAAATAGAAAACATAAACCAGGACTCCTAAAGCCCGTGCTCACACTGAATGCAAGTTAAATATTTTAATACAGACAGACGTGGGGCGGTAACTTTCTGCCAAATGGTATGCAATTTAAGAACATGCAAACTAAATAAATGCGCACAAATTTGATAGATTATGCAAGTCAAGAGAATTTATTTGTGGTGACGATTTCATGGTGCGTGGATGCTTAAACATGGGGTGATAAGTTTTTGTGATATTTTTTAATGCAATCTTCAGAATAGAAAGGAATTAATCAATGTCTTTTAGAAGACCGATTCTAATTTCTGAACCTACAGATGAACATAAAGACTATCATATCAGCATTGCACGTATTTTATTATGAGAAATTGGACCCGGGGTTTAGGGGCATAGGGTTGGCGAACAATGAGAATTTTCGGACAAACACATTTCAAACTTTAAAAACAAGCATCCGGAGCTAGCTTGTTACAAGTTAGCGAGGACCCGGAGGCATGCTGCCCTGAAAAATCTTGAAATTTAAGGGAAAAAATCTGAGACGAATATGAAAAATGAGGTTGGTGGACACAGGAAAAATACTGCAAAAGTAATTGAAAATAGGGTCGGTGGGTCACTCATTTTGGCATGCTTGCTGATTTTTTCAGCGTACGTTCCGCAATCTTTTTCCTGACCCCCTGGATTATCTCGAAAACTCTGACAACAGGGTGGGCAATGACCACCGGCCACTGCGCCCCTGCCGGGTTGTTAGCCAGTTTCTTAAATTTTAGGACATTTTTGTTAACAAAAGTTTCTTGTGAGTTTTTTGAAAGTATTAAAAGAATTTAGACTCAGAAATGAACTATTTTATGTTCTAATCCAAACTAAATGCAAATTACAAAAGCTTTTTCTCAGCTTTTTAATCCGGGCAGCAAATTTAGAGCCTACGGTTTCTTATAAGCGGTTTGTTACGAAACAAAATGGGTGTATCGGCAAATAAAATCCCGTTTTTTAGCATCGTTTTACTGAAAATACTTTCCACAGACGATGTTGAAATAATTTTTTATTTTAGAGGCTCCTGATCCTAGGGGACCAGCATAGGTAATCATAGAAAAACATTTGTTTTTCTTCTGTCAGCAATAGGATTTTCGCTGAAACTGGTGCTGATTTTTTATGCTCTTTTAAATATGTTACACTACAGCTGCTGAAATAACAGTATTGATGGTTAACACTAAGTATGATGTCTCAGTGTTGTGCCTATCAGAATGCAAACGTAGTTGATTCAGTGATTGAAATGTTAGCATTTGCTTAGGTGGTATTCTATCAGAAATCGACCGTCGCTGCTTTTCGTGTGCTTGTGGTAGACGCTCAGTACGGTGCAATTGTGCAATGCACCCGTATTTCTTTATAAGGGAATTTGCTTTGGTTGCAATTTTTTATATATTTTGACTTCAATCTTTCTTCTAGCTTGAGAAAAAAAGTGGAGACAAAGGTCTTCTAGCACATATGTCACTGAACTATGTGCCATATGTATCTCGAGGTATATGATAAAAGTATCAATTCATAATGCTATGGAAATAATCATGTATGAGAAGAAGAAGAATATTTGATTATGCAGCGCAGAGGTTGAGAAAATTCGATGTTATCGGGACTTGTGCATTTTTTCTATTTTCGAGACAGGTGATTAAATATGGCCAGCGAAATGAGAGATTTGTTTGACAAAAAAAAAACGTTTAACCGTCTGACAAAAGAGTTGAAGACCTCCTTGTTAGTCGCAGATTTTTGAAGGGCCCCTTTATAATGCTAAATATTTTGCAAACCCCCTCACTCGCAAGCATCTAAAAATTGAAGACCCCCTCCAAATTTTCCTCTTTCCTCCACTTGCCATATTTAATGAACTATCCTTAAGTATGCAAATTTTAAATACTGGGGGACCTTTGCAGAAGTCTTTTCGTTCGCTACTTAGTATCAATGGGTCAGTATTTTCTATCTAAAATTGTTTGTGGACTCTAGTCTAAAAGTAAGCTAATCTCTGCCGCATAACATTATGGCACATCACGGGCTTGTTCATTTACATGACAAAAGAGTTTAAGGCACAGAAATACATAGGGTTCTTAATCTCGTGAGACAGGCATAAGAACGTTTGGTTAACAGGTATGAGTAGCAAGTAATTCATATATGCATTGATATGCACTTGTTATTGGCTGTCTGTGCGTTCAGAGCGAGCTTTCAACCGCTGGTTGATTGTCACAATTGTGACCAAATCCAGCCGATTAACGCTTTCTTTGAAGTGTTTTGCGCTTACGGATTTTGTTGTATTGCGGGATGTCGAGGGCTAGTGAGCAACTACTCGTGTTTGTATCTTATCGCTTGTTTAGATAATGTCTGGAAACATCAAAGATAGCAAGCATTAAGTACGATTTTTAAACGATCATCTGCTTGTTCGCAAAAACAAAAACGTATTTACTGTAGGGGGCACGATCAACTGTTTTCATGACGCCTTCGCTCTCAAAGGATTATAATCTAGATGGGCAAACTTCATTCATTTGATTCATCAAATTTTATTCATTATTTATCGTAATTTTTCATTTAAATAGAATTTTAAACAGATTGTTCGACATTTTGAAAACGATGCGCGAATGGTAATAAAAAGTGAAGAGGATCAAACCTGGTCGAGAAGGATATTTCTTGGAGAAAACTTGGAGCCGCAATTGTTGTCCTCCAATCACAATTTCATTAATACAAATTTTGCGCTCAAAAATAATTTAAGGTTACGATTACGCAACAAAACCCTCGTTCTCTACCCGCTAAAAAATAACATTAAATTGCCTTTCAAGAAATGCTGAAAATTTCTGTAATTTTATTTTTCTGGGAAAACAATCAGTAAACGAAATTCAATTAAAGTGACAATGAAATCTTAGCCTAAGCTTCCCTATAAAGAGTACCTTAAAGATGTGTGTTTTTTGAAAAAAATATCTTATTAAAATGCCTAAAGTATAAAATTTTTCATCGTTTGATTATTTCTTTATTTTTAGGCCAGAAGATTGATGACGCAGATGTGGAGGTCACATTAGCCAAGCCTGTTGACAAAGAACACTACAGACAGCAAAGAGCCGTTGCAAAGCTCATGCAAATGGCACAGAACTACCAAAACTACTCAGTCGTACCTGAGATGCCCACTTCGCCTTACCCATATGGTGGTCCAGGTGGTCCAGGTGGTCCCGGTGGTCCCGGTGGTCAATATCAAGGAATGGTCTATCCTCCAGGGTACGCACCCAGGTATGATTTTATTATACCTTCTTCTTAAGACTTTACTCAAAAGACTGGAGAGCCCTAATATGGTAAACACAAATGGCCGACTGGGACACATCTTTGTCGCACCAGTCAAATTTGTAAATTGAATGATTTTGAGTGACTAATTACGGTTTTTTTTTTTAAACGAGGCTGCAGTAAAAAATGGCGAACATTGAAAATATTGAAAAACTGAACCGATGTGAATCTTATTTGATCATTTATTTTTATATGTATCATCATCAGTCGCTTGCTGGGGTCCACCAATTCAGTCCAAATGGCAAAGCGATGAGTGTAGCCCAACTCAAAACTCGAAGAAAATGCTATGTGTTGATTTCAATCAGCAACGTTTTTCTGACTCACAAAATACAGCTTTCATTATTTTGCAGAAATTATTTTGGCGCGTAAGAAGTATTTTAACTGCCAAACCGAAGTGTCCTTGCCAGGATATTTACATTAGTATTTACATAATATCCCGATGATGCGCAGGAGAGGAGGTGCGCGTTGATCTCTGCTCTGTGTCATGTCAATTGTCACATCTCTTTCTCAGCTCAATTTAGACATGGTAGCTCAATGTTCATATTTGATTTCAATTGAAGAAATGCTCATCAAGGTTTATTTTCCCCTACCATGTTTTCCTTTTTTCTTTCCCCTTAATTCTGTCTTTCCTTGTCTATCTTCCTTGTCCCGCTGGCCTTTTGGTTTTCAAAGACAGGTGCAATGGAATTCTTCCAAGGCCCAATCACCGACACCGACAATATAAAGTCTAATTCCGCAGACAATAGAGGATCGATGTGCGTATACCCAACTTCCTGCCGAGGGGGGTGGGTGGCGTTAATGAATTGAAGAGCTAATGTTATTTGATTATATCATTTTTTACTGGCCAAAAATCATTGTATAATTTCGAACGTTGTTTGAAATAAATTTTCTTCAAGATTTTCTGTGCCAAAAACCTCTTTGTAACGAATTAGACTCGAAGAATAACACCATACAAATATAATACCAAGTACCACTGGCAAAATCAACAGCGAAATACAATTAAAAATATGAAACTGATTCATTATGCTATTGATTCAGGGTGATGATCCATCCAGGGGCGAGATCTCTCTTGTTTGCTGTAAACAAGAATCTCATTTTACAAAAATACCAATAACGAAAACTTTGTGGTAAAAGGTTTTGTTTTGTGTGCATGTGATTTGAAATAAACTACATTTAATAGGGGGCAATTTGATTCTGACGCCAGAAGAAAATGCGCGTGTAGACAAATGAAGAGTGTCAAGGTTCATAGTAATAAAATAACCTAAAGCCCGAGGGTTTTTGTTGAACAAGTTGCCCTAAAGTTCAAGTCAGGCTCTGAACCTTGACAAGTCTAACATACCTATACAGAGAGCCGTCTTTTGGTCCCATTCATTTCTATTTGAAAAGTAAGTTTGGAGCTGGTGTCAGTTATCTGAGAATATTGGCTGATTATTTGACCATTTGCTGAACCAGTTTTTCATGCGTCCAAAGTGCAATCACTTGTGTCAGGGACGTCCATTCAAACAATAATTTCGAGCAGACTCTTTTTTCATGTTTTATTGTCAGGGTAGTCAGCTGTGAAAGCAACGTATCCCCAGCAATGGAGTGATGTTGAGCTATTTCGTAAGATTTGACCTTATTGACTGGTTTTTCTTATTTGAATCGCTTGTGTCAAATTTTGTCACAAGTCTTGTCAAATTTTATGAAAGTTTTGGCCTTTTATCTGCTAGCTTTAACATGTCACATAGAAAAGTGATCAATATCTGTAAATTGTTTTTAAACTAAACGATAGTTGAAAAGGCTCATGTATCCTGTGGTTTTGACTCCTAATTCGTTAGAGATTTTTAATAATTTACTAAGCATAATTGACTCTAACTGCCGCTCTTCTAAATATGTCTAACAAAATTAAATTCCGACTTTTTATGCTACCCCTCCACGCTCTTCTTTAAGCGGTTGTTTTTGGCGACGATATTCTTTTGAACCTGTTAGGGTTTCTTGGATGGAGTTTTTAGCATGTTTTAACATTACCTTTACAAGCTGAGACATTTCCAGAGATTGCAAATCGGTTAACTCGCAGTAGCAGCCCGCATATAAGGCGAGCCATTCTATTTTGAAGGCGAGTCTTTTGAACGTTCTAAATTTCGGGGCATAGAAAATTTTAAAATACTCAAATGAGGCAAGTCGTCTACTTGCAGACAGAAGCCATTTATTTTCAAAATCTTTGTTCCTTGTTTCTTCAAAATTGCAGCATTTTTCAGAAATGAATTGAGAATTTTAGGATGAAGTGTCTTTAAAGTTCTGGTTCTTGTATACGAAATCTCGCACCGTATTGCCACAAAATGTAACGAAAGTTATTTCACAAGAACCTTTTGACACGCCCACGGATGCACAAATACAAATATCGCGTTGATGGCAACTGAAGGTATGACTGCATTTGGACATCTGCACAATGTATCAGACAGATATCAAATCATGTGCTATGACCGTGAGAAAGCCAATTAATAACTTTTTCGTTGACATTTATTTATATTCTCTCCTTTATACTTTCGGATAAATGCAATACATACAATCTGATCGTATCATTTGAGTGTTTACTTTCGATTTATTACGGTTAGACCTTGGCGTCTTTTGCCTTTGTAAGTCTACGGTAAATCTAACTTTAGATAGATAAATTTTGCTCCGTCATGATTACCACTGCTTTTTAAAAGACTCGTATACTTTTGCATTGAACGCCGGTGGACGTGCCAGTATACTTTTGATGTCTGCAACTTTTTATTTCTACCTGAAATATTTCAAAATTCATTCCTCTCTCACATGCAAAATATTGGCAAGGTTATTAAAAAGCTCGGAAATTACTGGTAGCATAGAAATAGGACGATCATTTGATTTATTTCTATATCTGATTAATTTTTTTCAACTATTTGGGAACTTCTTTCTATGCGAGGTGTTAAATAAAAGGGTCAGGAAGTTTAAATGACCAAAATATAAGGCATAACATGTTGAAAAAATCTAAAATTTGTTACTGAACTGATTCATTGATTCATTGATTCGAGGCATGACAGTTGATTAAAATTTATTCATTGTGATTATCTAATTTCAGGAACCCAATTGGAGTGAGGCCTGTAATGCGTGGACGAGGCAGAACCGCTGCGGGGTCGAGATCAGCTGGCGGCAGAGCTTACTTGCTGAATGGATTTTTGCCATCTTTGACTCCTGTGGCGCCTGGGTACATGAATGGACCTAACTATCACATCAGAAGGCGTCAGGTAAATTGCTCAAACTCTCAATATTTCTTTTTGACTTATGAGTCATTGGCGTGGTGGCAGTTTTTTCCAGTTGTGACCAAACCATTTTTAGCGCCCCCAAGTATTATAGGTTACGGAAGCAACCCCCTACTAAAGTGTCTGAGGGTGTGCACCCCCTGAAAAATTTGAAAATCATGGTAGCTAAAACCCTGCCATGCCTAATTGTTTATAAATTGTCTTGTCTGTATGGCTAAATCGCAAAATTTCTCTCACAAGGGTGTTCTGTTATGACAGAAAGGAAATGTGTTTGTTTTGCATCCCGAATGTGTTAACACTAGACTTACTACACGAGTCCTTATTTTTCTCTTTATGTTTCCATTAGTTTCTTAGCTATTTCTGAGAGCACTTCAGCCCACCACCAGGAACTCGTGACAATACCTGTTAACTCTTGGACCAAATATTGCTGTACCAATACGCAGTACTTCATCTTGTTGCTATAGGACTTCCAATCGTGAAGAATAACAAAGCACAGTCTTCATAAAGTTGAATTTGAAGGCTTCCAGAATCCAATTTGAAGCTTCGAAAACCATTCAAGGCTTCAAAAATTAGATCGAAAACTTTACTAATACTGTGATGTGTCTCTAGTGGAGCGAAGTGCTACCAGATATAACAAAAAAGCGGAGGGAAACACAGTGTCATTTGTAGTCTATGTCAACATAAAGAATACATACCGCGTGACCCAAAAAAGAATTCTCCTCCATGACAGGTTACAAAATATTATCAAGCGATTGACTGATTGAAGCGATTTGTTATAATGTGGTTTCAAAGTTGAAGCACTAACTAGGATATTTCCTATTTTTTCGGGATACTTTCGATATTTAAAATAGGTCGAATATGTGGATTTTATGTAAAAAAGCGATTTTACCCATATGAGACAATGAGAATGACCTTTAACTTTGTTTTGGGAAAAGTAAACATAATACTAATATTGCCAATGGACTATAGAGAAATCAGAAAAAACAAATTTTCTGCTTGAAAAAAGAATAGTTGTCTTAGGTTCCAGTGTTTAAAATAAAAGGATTAATGTATGACCACGTATAGTTCTTTTTTGTATACATTCAAAAATCGATACATTCAATCATGAAAGTTGTAAAAATCCCCAAAAACATGAAATACCCAAGCTAATGTTTCAGCTTTGAAATAATGTTTGAATAGCTTTAATCAACCAACACCCTGACTCTTACTGTGTCACCAACCCAATACATTGCAACCAAGTCTGCAATGTTTGTACGAAAGTGTTTATTTGTATAAAAAATTTATCAATCACCTATTGACTTTTTGTTGAGATCGTTAGTTGGTGCTACAGCCGTTTTTTGAAGTCACACTTATTGCTCGGTCACTGCCATGTCTGTGATAAACATTTAAAAGAGCATCGTCTAAATAGTCATTGTTTCGTTTTTACAGGATGGTTTATACGATCTTATTCCAGGCATGGAATTAACACCAACCAACCCTGTGACCCTCAAACCAGAGGCAAACCGGTCTCCAATCCAGGTACGAATTTTCAACGTTTTTGGATCAAGTTTCAACTAAACGTATTCTCGTTTACATCATACATGAAACCAAGCAGTAAGGTTTGATTTGGTGCTTGTTCTAGTCCAGTCTTATTTGTTTGATATTTTGTTTCTTGTACACATTTTAAGATCTATCTCTTCTATATTTATCATATTCAACCTATCTATTAAGTTTGATCAGTGTTTTTTGACATTAAACGGATTTCATTTAGTTTTACTTACTACCTGATGGTCCAAAAACATAACACCGCTTTTGCAAAGCTGCTGAGGGGGGGGGGGCATTAGTTTTTATAATTTTATTTTTGCTTGAATTGGATATAAGAGGGGTCAATTTATAGCTTGATACCTTGATTGCCAAAATCTACCCAATAATCTTTGAGAAATACCTCCATAAAACCAAATGTAGAGGATTTATTACGGGGCAGCTGCACTCTGCGCAAAACTTTTGTTTCTACATTATTGCTTTGATAAAGTCATTTGGCATTCCTTTAACTTAGGGAATACTTAGTAGAAATTGGCAAACCATGTATCAAACTTCTAAATTGAAGACTCTTGCATCAACGGCAAGCAAGCACAAAATTATCAAATTTGCTGCTCCTCCATATAATCTTTGCAAACGTAGCAAAGTACGTTCTTTTGGGCCACCTGGCTATAGTTTTGCTAAATACTGAATACTGCAATGTCTTTCTACGCATTGTAAAAGAGAATAGACGTTAAAGGGTTTTTAGCTTTGCATTTGTTTCCCATTAATCACGCACATTTTAAATAATTTATATATTTTCTTATGCTATTACTCTTTATTGTTCACCAACTGAGTCTAGTTAATGTGAAATGCTTGCTGAATACTTAGTTAATGTTTGCGTGTTTCTGTTTCCGTGCTCACTTAACTCAGTTAATCTCGATTAACGATTTTCTAAGTAACTGGGGTGTTTGTTGCTTCTGGTACGAAGGTATTGTTGTAATGCCATTATTAACATTGTGATACTATTGTTAATGTTTGCTATTTTTTTATCAGATGCTGGAAGACTTGGCACAAAAGAATAACTGGGGAACCCCAATCTACACGTTGCACAGCACTGTTATAAGTGATGGTCAACTTTTTCTTTACAAGGTAAATGTTCACATTTTGCTATGTGAACAAAAGTATTAATTTAGTATTCTTACTTAAGGTAAAAGCATAAATTCGTATTTAATTCAAGGCGTAGATTTGTTTGAATGCGTAACAATAATTCTTTGATGAACAGCTTATGCCTATGAATCTTAGCAGGACTTGAGTATTTCTAACATGTAAGAGGTAATGAATTGAATTTTATTCCTTTCGGAATTTTAAAATATTTCCTCGGCTGTTTTTTGGCGAAGTATTTTAGCTAAAAGCCATCTGCAGCTGGTCGTTTGATGTCTCTCTTTTTTTTTTGTTTTGATCACAGGTAACTTTACCGCTGCTTGGGACTACTTATCAGCCACCAAAATTGTGTCGTACTCTAGAAGATGCTAAGAAATATGCAGCAGAATACACGATCAGCCAAATTAGTGAGTGCATATACAATGTTTATATTTACCCTTTTACCTCAGGAAGGGCCGTATGAACCATTGACAAGGAATGTATAGTGTATTTTTTTCATATGGTAATTGCGAATAGGACAATTAGCGGAATAGGACAATTATGACACCTCGTATTCATGCTTCCAAAACTGATCACATGCAATAATTGCTTTGTTTCCGTCAATTTATCAGCGGAATAGGACGATTATGAAACCTCGTATTCATGCTTCAAAAACTGATCACATGCAATAATTGCTCTGTTTCCGTCAATTTATCAGCGGAATAGGACGATTATGACACGAATTTATTGGGTTTTGTGATAGAAAATTTAAATTAAATTCAGCTATTGCAGAATGCAGCGCATCATTGTAAAAATACCATTGCAGGTATCTGCATTGTAATTGTGTATTTTTGATCATATTTAAAGTAATTTTTTTGTAGGTGAGCAAAGCACATCACCGCAACTTTCACCAGTTGTAACTACTGCTCCATACCAAGTTCGTGCGTTAGCTCCAGGTAAAAAAAAGTTTAATGCTAGATAAAATTTTTTTTAGTTAACATCTTTATTGACGCAGGAATAACGTTCCGGAAACTAACGATGGGGGTGACTGCCTTTTAAGTTTTGTTAGCACTTTTTTTAAGTTGTGGTTGATGAGTCCATGGCATGGAGTTACGGGGGAATTGTTAAATTAATATTTTATTTAATTATCTTTCACTCGTGATCGTGGTAAAATTTGTATAAAAAGCCCATAGGAAAAAGATGATAATCATCCTTGGAAGCAAGTTTGGGGCAGATTGTGGCAAACGAAACTGTTGCAACCCCAGTAAGGTGGTAGTTCGCACAAATCAATACAGATGTCTTACTCCCCTACAGGGAAAAGTCCTAAAAATTCATTTACTGACATAATTTGTAAAAAGCTTTATTTTTAATCAAACAACAACAACAATTTGATTAAATCAAGATAACTTTTATCCCTGAAATTTTCTCATATTGCAGAAAAACATACATCTGTACCGAAAATATTTTGCATTTGAATTTAAGCAATCTTAACTATTCTTTTGCAATTGCTTTTCTTGCATACTCCCCCAGTTGGGGAATAGTTTTATCCAGCAGTTTTTGTTAGCGGTAATTTTATATTG
Source organism: Phacellophora camtschatica (assembly GCA_036873815.1). Lineage (NCBI taxonomy): Eukaryota > Metazoa > Cnidaria > Scyphozoa > Semaeostomeae > Ulmaridae > Phacellophora > Phacellophora camtschatica. The sequence continues at coordinate 18,584 of JAYJMH010000534.1, forward strand.
TTAGAAGTGAATAAGTTGAGAGTATGATGACGTAATGGATTTAGTAATATACTTACTGCCTGGCCCTTTTATAACTTACTGCATGGCCCTTTTAGAATTTCGCAGACACAAAAAGAATGATAAATAGTTAGCTAAAATGATTTACCAAACGCTTATACTTGGGTCGTCGCACCTCATGATGCAGTCTGCATTTTCCCTTTTTCTATTCTTGTTGCATTTTTCCAGCTATTCTTACAAGGATTCACTAAAAACAGTAAGAAGGCACATTTTAAGGAGAGAAATCAATCCTCTATCCTCTAACATTCGAGGGGAGATTGAAGGGGATTGAGAGCCATGGCTCAACAACCAGGCCTGCTCGTAGCGACCAGATTCTTTTCAACAGTGCAGTTTTTTTAGTCCCGTCTATTCCTACGAAGCCGCCTTCAGCACTAGGGCGACTATTCAAATCGGTCTACTTGGAGTGGTCTCCAGCTCTGAGGCGACCGACAAAATTACATTGAAATTAATAAGCTAGCCAAATTGTGTGTACAAACAGTGTCATTTTTTCACATAGGCATGGCTGTGACAGCAACGAGACCAAACGAAGGAAATTTCCAAGCCGCTTATGCACCAATCACAACAACTCAAGCCGTTGTTGCTAAAGTTTCATGGCCCGCGGGACACGAGGGTGTGTATGGAAGTTTTGAATACCCGGAACCACAAGCATACGCAACACAAAACGTTTATTCACCATACTGAGGTAATATTTAATGGTTTATAAATTTTGACGGACCGTGTTGGAATTTTTATAATTGCATCTCTCATGGGATATACATTTTAGAGTAATAAAGATGAATATTTGCATAAGGTGAGAAACTATATTTTATATGGCAAGACCATACACACTTTATTTTATGAATTTTTGACGGAGAGTTCCGTCTTGGATATTTTTTTAAGAGCAACGTATGGTGAATTTAAATTTGAGCCAGGAGCTTTGTGAGTTTTTTGTTACAATCAAAAGATTCCTGTGTCTCAATTATGTGTGTTGCATAAATTTATATATATATACATAATACAGAGCTCCATATCATAAAGCCTGATGGCTGCATTTAAATTTGCTTGAAATAAATCTGTTTTTTTTTTATGGTTTAAACAAATGCAGATCTCTTTTATAAAATCTTGCTTTGGGGAAGTATAAGTTAGCCTTCAATCTATCTGTGAGCACGTGTCAGCATGCATTTATCGGTATGTTATTTTGACTTCTTTGTCAACGGTTGTTTTTTACTTACAAACATGATGCAAGATATATTTTGATGATATATTTCCCCTTCTATTTCTGTTACATGACAAGATATTTTAATACGACACGCAGCATTTTCAGGGGGTGATTGAATTGTAACGCTCTATAGTATTGTTAAGCAAACAGCTCCTACTTTGTTGAGCCTTTTGTGGATCATAGAGACTTCAAGGCTTTATTGAAATATTTAAAGGACTTCATGACCAACGAGAGTTAAATTTTAGAAACATTGTTGTTTGGTATGAAGTTCACAATTTTTTTATTATGCTGGATTTTGGTGTATACGTGTTTAGTGTGAAAGTATTTTTGAAGTTTATTTACAAGTGTCTTTTATTCTTTAAGTTATTTTATTTCATGGTTTATCTGCATTTCCAAATGGGTCTGCTATGTGGCTGATGCTTAAGAATATTTCGAAGAGGATTTTTATAAATAGTTTATCATATGTGTAACTGTTGATACAGTTAAATACAATACAATTACATACAATTCTATACAACATACATGAGTGTAACATTTACGTGCAGTTCAACTGACAAAAGCCTAACAGAACTATGTGTATTTTCACCTAAACATGCCATGCAACTTTAAATGCATTGAATGTTATATATTATTCGTAATATTTGGTAACTGTCCCTCTTTATGGGATGATTCTATGGAAGTCAGTCGTCCCGTAAACGCTATCGAAATTGAATCAGGTGTAAATACTGTATTATAAATGAGTCACTGACCTCCTGCTAATCATAGCGTTACATAGGAAGTATCGAGTAATTATGCCGGAGATGTGGTTGATTTTTCCAATCATTGTAAAATTGAATTGCACATAGCCTAAGTGAACCCATTTGAAGATCCACAGATTGCATTGTACGAAATATGACTGCTAGACAGTTATTAATATTTTGTGTAGTTGAAATCTTTTTCTTCAGAATTTTACGTCGGTTTGGTACTTCGACATTCAACGTTTTGAGATATTTTTTAGAATTTTGTCTTCCATAGTCATGTTTTTACTGACAATGTAGTTCTTAGAGTAGAATAAAATTGTAGTTGATTGATTTTATCTGACTGGCAAGGCCTTCCATGTTGGTAGTCAAACTAATGATTCACTTTCTTAAATGCGTAATTATATTAAATTTCTGCCTGTCAGTCGTAAGTAAGTAAATCGTTCAACCGCAGTCAGAAGCGACCCGAGTGCTAATTTTCCGTTCGCTGCTAACCGGAGGTAGGGCTAGGTGCGACTCCTATCCCTGATCCCAAAACCACTTACCCATAGTCTAACTCTTGAGAGCGCGATTAGCAGAGAGGCTCTGAGTACCATTTTAAAGCCTTTGGTATGACTCGGCCAATGACTCGGGTCATAAAACAAATTTAAGGAGTTGGTCCTGTTGACCGGGCAAGACAGTAAAGTTCGTCGTAAGGTTTTGGCGACAAAGATATTGCGTAATTTTTTTTCAAATCAAAAACACCAAGATAGGATGGACAAGCTTACTCTTTATACCACCCCGTCACCTCCCATGAACAGAACCTTACTTTAACTTCTTACATTAATCGATATCTCTGTGGCTAAGTTTCTTTTATAGTTTTTCATTTTGCCTATATCCACACAACACTATTTTTGTTTCTATACTTTAACTTGATTAATTGATATTCACTTCCAAAGCGTGTATATATTCACTACTAAAACATGAAAATAACAATATTTTTGACAGTATGATTTTGATTCTTACCACTGATTATTATTGTGTCAAACAATGACCGTGTCAAACTATTTCAAAAAGATTTTGTTTCATTGCAAAATTTAAGATTTTGTTTAAGACCCAATAACCCGTGTCCTTAAGTATCGATATATTCTTTGCAAATAAAAAATTTTGAAAAAATATCATGCCACATGGAAGGTTTTTTACCTGAAGATAAGCCTATCTTGAATATATCTTATTATTAAAATGCATAGTCAATTAAATGTTTTTCTAAATACAACAGTGAGTTATTCACTATTTTTTCTCGCTGGTTAAACAGCCTTGGATAATACAACAAGTGGAATATTATTCTTACGTGCAGATGTATTTTTCTTTCTTAGCAACATTGTTGTTACCATTATTATTATTATTATTATTATTGTTGTTCTTGCTATGTATTTTATTCGTCTGCGAGTATTTTAGGATTTAGAGTTAAGTGCGACTCTTAACCAAGGTGCGCCAAAAAAGGCAGGATGGATCAACCCAAAGATTTAAAGGATCTTAGCTCGAGCCATCTTCTAGAAAGGAGCTAAACTGGGACCATCCTTTCATTAAACAACGAAAATGAGGTTCCAAAGAAAGAAAGACTAATATCCTATAAATAGTTGGGTTGAGCGTATTCACAGGTACATGATGCTGGCCGCTTGAGTGTTATTTTGACTGAAAACAGTTGTCTTAATACTCCGAAGCTTGATAGCAACGTTGCCTCTTTCGACATAAATAGTTTGAATTTTTGCTTTAGCTTTAGAAGATTTATCAAGAGAGGAAATTTTCATTTCGAAAGCTGCTTGCTTTATTAAAAACCACAATTTATGCGTTAATACCCAAATTGTTTATTAGTTTTAGCTTAACACAATTTACCAAAACCCTGTCAACTTAGAGAAACGTAAAATTTTGCGAACTTAAAAGATCTACTGAAATATGTAATGCTTAAAAAATTAATTTGGCAACTTTTTGTATCACTGCATAAAGAAAACATTAAGATCTGTTGAATTTATGATAATTTTTCAAACAGGCTATTTTTTGTCTATCCTGTACAATCCACCTTTTCAAGATAAAGCCGCCTCTATTGAAACATATCAAACTTTGAAGATATTTCATTTTTGATTTTCGAATTGGATTCTGCCACCAAAAGTTCAATTTAAGAACCAAATTTTGCATTTCTAAATACTTTTTCTTTGTTTAGACAAATCTTTGCTGAATGACTTTAGAAACTTTGATGGCAGAATCCAATTCGATTTCAAAACTTATCTTTGTTGGCAGAATCTAAATCGAGAATCAAAATATCAATCTTTCTAAAATTTGATAAATTTCCACGATGATGGCCTTATCTTCAAAAAGTGGATTCATGTTGTTTTTGGTGTATCTAAAAAATGGAGTCATCTGAAAACCGAAGGCCCCATTTACATTTTCCTGCCATGGTGCACCTTGGTCAAGGAGATTAATGAATTTTATCCGCAGACACGTAGAATTGAAATTTGTCACGTTTATGAGAACTGAAGTGTACATGGGACAATTTTCTATTTTGCCTTAAAGAATGAACTACCTGGTTGCTTGCACTGTTTTATTGATATTCCAAATGCTTAAATTTTCGAAAGGTTTACAAAATTTGCAGGTTATCTGCTTTTGTTTGATTTCGATACATAATCAAATTGTTTTTTTACTCCAGATTGTTTAAACATCTAAACCATTCATTTTTATGTAGAAACTTCTTTTTGAGTCAAGTATGGTGAGATAAAAGTTTGACTTCTTTATACTTTATGCATCTGCTCTACCACTTTACTTGTCTTTTGCAAAAAAAAAATTTTAAATAAATTTGTAATGCCATAAACGAGACTGGACATATCAATACCAAATGGGCTGCAAGCAATAGTTTGGTTCATTTTATTTAGTGTTTTCTACAGTAGATATTGCGTATTTCATATTGCATTATTATAAGACTGGCATTAACCTGCTGTTAAATAGAGATGTAGTTTTAAGCTTATTTCCAGATATATATTTTGCCTTGAATTTCAAAGAATATTTGAATGAATTATAAGTTACCCAGGCATTAACGAAAATGTGGGACTTTTCTGTTATTGCTCCCTTGAACATATTTAACCATGAGCTTTGGAAGACACAGTGGATGGCATAATCTCGAGGTAACCAGCATGTTTGTGATTGGACATAGCAATCATTTTGCAATGATAATAAAATGACAGCTTATCTATGTTTGCTCGTTGTTGTTTTATATCCTGACACTTAAATAATCCCGCTTTTGCTCTTCATCAAGCCAAAAAAGCCAAGTTATCGTTTTATTTCTTTGCAGAACTGATTGAGATGTCAAATTACTAACAACAGGGTAACTACAACTTGGGTCATCTGTCATAACTGAATTTATTGTTAGATGGGGAGGAGTAAAGGGTGCAAGAATATTTTTTGAGCCACGCCCTTCAGCCCTCATTCACTACGAAAAACAGAGTTTTTGTTTTTGGTGTTTCCACGGAGATGTAAAATGACATCACATTTAAAAAATATGAATTAGGAAGAGATTTCCACCCCTGCTGAAGCCCCGCGTATCCCCTCTTCTACACTACTATTACCGGGGGTATTCTTTTCTAAAAATGTATCCCTGAAATTCTAACTAATTTGAGCATGCGCACTGATAAATTCTGGATTCCTGTTAGTTTCTTTCGTGCGCAGTACAAGAACAGGCATTCTAGAAACGTTTAACGTTTGTGGTCCTCTGCCATGTTAAAAGTCGGTAGCACGCCTTGTGTACTAGCTATACTGTGTTTGCAGCCGTTCTAAACACACCATTTCAACGAAACTGCTCCATCAGATTTTAGACTCAAAATTCAAAAGTTCCTTCGGTGCTTTGTTTGTGTTTGCACTTCACTCGCTAATTGGTTTCGCTTGTGTGAGTTGTTGGTTCCATGACGGTACTCTCCTCCGCGAGGTTCGCGTCGTGATGATTCATCTGTAGTTCTTGGTCCTTGCTTGGATCTAAGAGGATAGCACAATTGCAGAATGATTTTAGTACTGGTCAATCAGTTACTTAGAGATCTTCGTCATGGTTTCTTCTGACTATCAACTTAGCGTTTGCACATTTTCTTCATCCTCTGATTTGAAGACACTTTTTTTTAAGTTGGTAGTCTATCATTCTGTAATGTAAACAATTACTCTCTTCTTCTTATATGCAATTAATACACTTGAGTAACTCATTTTTCTCTTTTAATCTTCTTCATAATCTGTTATGGATTTTCTTACAGATATTTTATTCCGCGGTCAAAAATACAGCAATCTATAACCAACACAATGAGCTTAGCAAAGAACGTGGGATGGAAATTGCTGTTGCTTCCGTCATTTTTTCAAGAAAAGGGCCTAACAGATAGCAAATATTCAAAATGTTTGAAACCTTTCAGGATTTCTTTTATTTTGATCATCAACGAGGAGAGATATGAAGCACAGCTACAGTACAATTCAATTGAATTGTAGCTACAATACAATTAAACATGATTGGTCGGCCTTGATTATGGAAGAGCAGCAGTTTGTACTTCTAGGCGGGAACCATTCTGTAGCCTTCTATCTACCTGCTTGTGCAATTACCTTTGTTGCTATCACAATTTGAAGACACAACAAAAATAAAGTTATCTTTTATGTGATTTCTGGAGTACAAAGGAGTCCACAAGTGGTAAATTCCTTGTTACAATTGTAAAGCATACCGGTAAATAGCTTGTATCAATCTCTATAAATCTTTGTAAGCATTTCATTTCAATGCATGCTGGTAACAAGATGTTTCTTAGTGAACAAAGCACCTTTCCTAATAAAGCACACAAGCAAATTTTGTGAAATGTTTCTGCAATATCTCGAACAACAGATAGGAGAAAAGACCAATATTATCTTGGAGTTGGGTGGGATTTCATAGAGTATTGACAATATATATAAGATCACAAAAGATTTAATATAAGGAAAAATATACAAAAGAGCTTTTTCGTCATTTCTCGTATTTCTTTGATTATTGTGTAAATTAGAATTAGATGAATACACAGACTAAAAGCTAAAAGTTGTTTCTAAATCAATAACTCTCGTGCCTATTGATGAGGATATGTTTTTCGTTTGCATTCTGAAGGACATGAAAATCTAATTGGTTACTTGAATGATTAATTTCAGGTAGGCCAAACCACATTATACCCATATTACTTGTAGAATTTTTATGTTCGCTTATTTGATGTTTATACATTTTCCTAACCTGCGATTGTTGTTTTTTTTTTATCAGTTTCAATTTTTTCCCAATCTTCGATTTTTGCTAACCTCCGATTTTTGTTTTGTTACGCTGCGAGGGAGATTAAAGCGGAGCAAAACTTAACAACAATCGCAGGTTAGGAAAATCTTTAACAATAAGTAAACATGAATATTTTACAAGTAATCTGGGCATCCTGTGGACGAACCCCGGGGTTAATAAAATATTTCGAACACGCAAGGCCATAGGAAGCAGCTGCTGCTTGGCGACGTAGCACAATTGTTTTCAAAATTATTTGGGAGCTCAAGCCCTCCCCCCGCTTCCTAAGGGCATGTGTTGCTCGTACATGTTGGTCACAGGCCGCAAAATCCCGATATGAGTGTGTTCCTTACCGGCCAAAATCATAAAAAGTCGCTAATTTTACTTTTCGCTGAAATTTTCTCATAACAGTGGGTTCCAAGACAAATTTTAGCTCTAAGAACCGGGTAGCTCTCTGAGAACAGAGCGGTATATCCCCGTTTAGATCGTAAGTCACGTACACCTCCCCTCCCTGAAAATTTGTTCGAAATATTTTAGTAAGAGTGAAATGAAAAACTGATCCCAATGAAAACCAATGCCTTTATGGTTTAAATCTTGGTTTACTCCTTACAGATGTTTCTATTAAATGGAGCATCCTCATGAGGAACTCCAGGCTGAAATTTGGATAAATCTTTCTGGTATCTCAGAAAGTATTTACATTACATCAGAAATAGTTTGCAGATGTTTAGAGCTTGCCATGCAAATTATTTTTAAATTTTTTTAGAAGCGTATAGGTACAAAATTCTCAAAACTTCATGAAAATGTTAAGAACTTCCAGCCTCAACGTCACTCAAAAATATTTTCTATTACTTACTATGACATGGCGGGAGGGGGTAGCATAGCATGTGCCGCACAATTATATTTTTGTGTTTGAGGTTTTCGAATAAGAATATTATTTTTGTAACATTTAATTATAAATATTAACGATAATAATTAGCGACGTTTCGATGTCATCTTAACATCATTTTCAAGCTAAATGAAATAAAAGACGTTGTTTGTAGCTATATATAGAAAAATAAACAACGGAGAGATTTTTTATCACGCGGTGAGAATTTTGGCGGTTCAGATTATTGGCGCCAAAAAGACTAAGTGAACAATTTGGCGGCGATGGATTCTAACTGCTTGTTCAATTTTGGCTTCAAATCTTTAATGACCAACATTTCATAGATTAGGCAATCTGTTTTCCCTCGACATTTGCGCAATATTTTGAATTGATTGTGCAAATTCGGACTGTATTCCATGCTGTTCTTTAATATGGCAACCGATGACCGACGCTTTGTGTTCGAATCAATGCCTTGTTTTTCAGCAAACGAAATCATAGCATCCAGTTGAGCATTCATTGCAAGCTTGTCATTACGTATTTCTTGTAAATTTTCAACAGTAACATAAATTAGGTTTAGGGCATCGAGGATATTGAGCTCTTCCTTCTGCAGCTGCTTTGTCAGGATCTTTGTTTTGGTCATGACGATCCTCATAAACATGAGATCAAAAACAAAATCAAAACTGAGCAGCTTCTTTTTGAGCCCAGATCCTTTCACTTTCACCTTCATATCAACCTACTCTGCTTTGATTATTTTATCGATAGCTCTTGGGATACATTCGTAGCTTCTCCAGACTGAGTCAATGGACTCTGCCCAATAAATCCACCTTATTTTTGATAGGTTTCGTAGCCTCGGAGCATTCTCCATCTCTTTTGTAGCATTGCCAAAAACTTGGTGTCTCTTGCAGCTTCCACTAAAAAATTCGTACATATTGTATTGTGTTGTCAGGGCTTCGAGAGCCAGTTCGGGCCCCGGGGTGACTTTATGACCATGCCCTTTAGACTCTCGGGAAATGAGGTAAACGCCCTCTTTAAGGAATACCTATATGAACAAATTACTTAAACATTCGATGTCAAGATCCTGCAAAAAACTGTGCATAAATCAAGGATACATATTTTGTCAAAAATAGAAATTTCTGCATGAAGATTGTCAACATCAAAACAATTCTCTATGTGCTTTTAGTCATTTACTGACTTTTCAAAGGGCCCAATCAAGCAACATTGCGGCTAATAAATCGTTGTAAAAAGACATTCTCGATTCTTGACCTTATTGTGGCAGAAAATACAGCAATAGGCAACAATATTTATATGCAGCAATAGGTAATAGGTAATCATTGTATAAATACAACAGTTCTATGGGCTTCTTCAAAGCACGGACAGTAATAATCAACGATTAAGTACAAACGTTTTACGGGCCCCTTTGGGCCATTGGTCCTAGCCTTTTACCCCCTCTATCCCCCTTCTCGACCGTCTACACCTTTTGTTTGACTTTGGTGTTATTTTCGTTACTTTTTGTTATTTGCTTACCTGTTTTTCGTGATCTTTTTGTAATTTGTTCCCCTGTTCTCGTCTCTTTAAACCGCAAGCGCCCTGTTCTCGTCTCTTCAAACCGCAACTTCGACGATTGCCTAAGCAAGCAGGAAGCGTAACTTCTCCCGAGTGCAGTTTGTTTTAACGGTTTAAAAGACGAGAACGGGGAAACAAACTACAAAAAATGATGAAAAACAGAGGGAAAAAACTACAAAAAGTCAAGAAAAAACATAAGAAAAAACATAAAGTCAATTAGAAGGTGTCCACATTCCTCCATGGTATCATAGGATTTTAATCATACGCTCCGTATTTCAGTCATTGTTTGGCCTTTCAATCATATGTTCCATTATGCAGCAGCAAGGGGGAAAATCTTTTGATCAATCAGCTCATTTGTTTACATTTCCACAAAGGCCAATAGAATTGCTTCATTTTCCGTACGTGATGTGCCAATTATGTAGCGCAAGATTTGTTGCTGTAGAAGCTGTGGTTCAAAAAAGGGAAAAGTACTCACACGATTTCAGCTCGGGACAGTGGGAAAGTTTGGAATTTCTAAAATATTTTTGGTACTTAAGCCTGGTTCCCATATAATCTTAAGAGTGCCACAGACGGTCTGCGACGACAGTCTGCGCCGACACCTAAGGGTTTATGTTTCCATTAAAATTTGTAGAGTGCCGGCGATCGATCGCAGACCGTCGCAGATCATCGCAGACCGTCTGCAGCACTCTTAAGATTATATGGGAACCAGGCTTAAAGAACATAAAAATATTTTTGGTGCAGACTTTGCTAAATATCTACCGGGGAGCTACGCATTGCTGGCTGTGAATGCATCGATATCATCATTTGTTTTTTGCTGTGTTTTTGCAATGTTATAAATCAGGTAGCTGGTCAATTTGGCAAAGGACAGGAGAAAGCGTGTGTTTTGCTGTGGAATTTCTCGCTAAATGAAGACTTTAACGAACTTTAACGAACAAGCAACGAAATACACTTCCGTCCCAAATGGCTGTTAAATGTGTATTCCAGGGGATTCATCGCGTTCGATTTTTATGAGAACAAATTTGTAAAAATCAGAATTGACATTATTCAAGAAAAAAACCAATATGATGAAAGCTAAGCGTGGGCTAAAAAAGCAGCGCTATGATTTTAGGTAGAGTATTTTCCTTAAAATTTGAGTATTTTGAGAAATTTTTTTCTTCTCTGTGAAAGGAATTTTCAACTCAAATACACTTTAAGTGAAGAATGGTAGATAGTCTATCGAATTTTTTGGTAAAATTTGTGAACCCTTTTCTCGGAGATGAATTTATTTTAAACTAAAAAAGTCTCATTACCTGAAATAGCATTGTCTTTTCACCTTTTTCCCTCTATTTACGTTCATTCAATTTAAGTTTTTATAAAATAGGTTATTTGGAATGAAAATCGAACGCCACGAAGCCCCAGGGCAGACTAGAGAAACAAGGGCAGATTTTGTATTAGCCAATGAAATGAGTTGTTTACATATGACGTAATTTCGCAAAAAGAACCAATCAAAGAGCACTTTTTCATGCTTTCATTTTCTACTCATGGCGGAGGGATGGTCTAGCAATGGAGAAAACAACACTCTCGGTTTATCTTCGCGACGAAAATATACTTTCGCTGAAACTCAAGATTTTTCCCAAGTGGATAGACCGATAAATCTTACATAAGTGGTTGCTGGCACTAAGCGCTGCCTCTTCTGGATTTTCGTGGTTATTTGCTTTTCACTTGCAATCTTTTTTATGCGCGCGCAGGTTCATTGATCAGGTTTTGAAATCGAGGTTCATGTTGGGCATATTTGAAAAATGCCATGAGGCGATAAATAATTGAATTGCTCCCTACGATTACTATCAGTGTCAGCGAGGTTTGCTCATTGAACTATAAATAAAAAAAACTGTATTGTTCTCTTGTGTATGAAATGCGTAACAAAACAATTTAAACATGCGCGCAGCCATTGTACGTACGCACGTACAAGGAAATCAAATGGTTAGTATGGAGCACGTATGATAATATTTTGCATGAAAATAGTTC
>JAYJMH010000545.1:0-30263 GCA_036873815.1 Phacellophora camtschatica
GTACATGCAGTGACCAATCGTATTTCATCAGCGGAGCCCTCAGCATTGAGGTTGCTGATTAACCTATGTAGATGTAGATGTGGATGTAAAATGTAGCACTTTCCAAAAAACAGGTTTGTTAAAAAAAAAATTATAGGATCTCAATCAAATTCAATTTCATCATTGCTAATTCATAACTTCTGTTTAAATACCACATTAAATAATCACTCTCTCTCTGTTTTAACTCATTAACCCCTAAAGGCAATCAAAATATTCTAAATACCACTCATAGTTTGAACATAACCAGGAGGTGTACGCATGCAAGTTTACGAAAATTTCTGCTTGACATATAAGATATTTCAATTTTTCCATCGTTTAAAGAATTGTTCAATATTTCATTCAACGTTTTATCCATGCAGGGCCCCCGAGAGAAATTTCAGCAACCAGGAAAACTTAAGATTTGAGGGCCCTTTTTACTACATTTACTGAGAAGATAATAAAGGTGGTCAGGGTGATGGTAAGGTGGGTCAGGATCACGAATCATGGAAATAAAAATATTGTCACGACACACGTGTAAAAAATGTGTATTTTTCACGTTTCACGTAAACAATTCTGTCCAGTCACGCAATCATGTCTTACAGAAAACCTTTCAACACCCTCGGGCTAAATTTAAGAGATTTAAAGTAATTTCATTCACAGGGTCCCGGGAATTAGCAGCACTTAAATGCAGGCCCAGGGGCGGTTGCCCCTTGCACCTCCTTCTCGGTGAGCTTGCATGTTGCATAGCAAAATAACTTTTTCTATTTCATCCACCAGTTTATTTGCTTTGACTAGGCCAATTAATTAACAGCATTTGTGATGAAAATTATGTGATATGATTGGCTAATTTTGAAAGGTAAACAACCTTGTAGCTTGATAAAAAACGAAATTCCCATATGCTTGCTTGAGTATTTGCCCCTAGTTATATCTTACATTAGCATTATTTTTCATTGTGCAGCCTATGAAGTCTTTAGGGGGGAATGAATTAATCTGGTTTTTAAAACAATACATACTTTCTAATAATATACTAATATATGTGACAACAACACAAACTAACAACAAACGTATGTACGATGTACTGCATACATATATTTACAATTTTATATTGGTTGTATGTAAAAACACTCTTCATTAAAGACAAGTAAAGACACTATTCTTCGTTATAAACTTTGGTTTAGAATAGGTCGAGTGGCCAAGTTGTTAAGGCGCTAAGTTTCGAAGCCAAACTCTCTGCGAGAATCCAGGTTCGGGAACAGCTGTAAGAATTTTTGATCTGACTGCAAAACCAGCAGCCCACTCAGCTGTCCATCGTTTCGAGGTCGGTAAATGAGTACGAGTTAACAGTGGGTAAGTGGTCAGAGTTTACCATGGATAGGAAAGAGTTTACCAGCCCACCCCCTATCTGAAAAGGCAGTAGCTGACGAAAGAGGACCCTTCGGGTCGCCTCCGGTTGCGGCCAACAAACTTTCTTACTTTAGAAGTAGTACAAAGATTTCTCAACTCCTTGTTCGTTGAAGCCACTTGACAATTTAAAAGTATTTCTTAAATTCTAATATATCAAACTAGAATACCAATGCAAAATGACATAAAAACCAATGATGGGTCTCTAGAAGAGTCTTTGTTTTGAAATAGAACGGAAATTCCATGATCTGAAAATGTTGGGGCAAAACGGGTGTTTTTACAATGCAAGATTTATCTGGATGTAAACTTGATGAAAGCAAACTTGAACTGTATCAGAAAAATCATTTCTTTATCAAGTTAGATGCATGCATTGTCTGTGAATTTTGAGTATACACTAACAACCTTTGTTATGCTACGAATCAAATATGAAAGTTCTTATATGTGGGCTGTTATTACATTTCCATGACAAGGAGTTAGATTAAACTACGGGCTTTAGGAAAAGTAAAATTTTCATTTTAACCTCACTTCGATTTCTCTCATTCCACCTGTCCTACATTCCATGTTTATATTTTAAATCAAAACACGGAATGTAGGACAAGTAGAGCAAGAAAGAAAATGACAAAGTAATAAAATTGATCTTTATTTTTCCTGAAGAGCGTGATTAAATTAAATTTTTTCTCTGTTTTTAATTATTGCCAGTATTTCTGTAACTTAGTACTTTATTGTGAATATTCATAAGGTGAAATTGCTATGAAAATTTAAAAAATAAAACTATAAACTAGACTGAACTAAACCAAACTAAACATGCCTTCATAATAACATACAATGCAGCAATTTGTCGCTTTTGCTAACTATTAAAATTTTATCAAATATTAAATAATGAAAACATTTTTAAGATAATTTTCTAATTTAATTTTTTAAGATAATAATTTCATGATTTTACACGTGCGTTCGAAAAATATTGCGATAAAATATTCGTCATTTCTTTCACGTTTCATTTGGATGAAAACTGAAGTCATTTTAATTTTTTCGATGAGAAAATTACGCAAACTTCGAGAAAACGGTGTTGACTGCGCCTTTCCATGCCTTTGGCCGCCATTTTTAGCAAAGTGGTGCAATACTTTTCGAATTTGTAACGGACAATTAGACTATTGTTTAATTGAAAATTTATCCTCAGGGGGGCATTACCACTTAACTTGGATAGGAGTAGCGTGTCCGAAGAAATCTTGAGCTGAACCAAAAATATAATCGAACGAAAATGCAAACCCAGAAATATAACAGTATGGCGCATGTTATGATGCAATTTTGCTGTCTTTAACATCTTTTTTATTAACCTTATTTTTCTATTTCTGAATAAATTACCCAAAAATATAAGATTTCCAATTTTAGGGCCAAAGCTATAATTTTTGATGGAAAATTTTGCAGGCCCAAAAATATATCATCGAATCGGAAATCCCAGTCCCTAAAATTTAGGACACGCTCCCCTACCCAGGTCAGGATTACTGCCCCCGTGGAAACCTATCTATGTGCATCAGTGATAAATAAGTATGTACGTTAGGTACATTAACAACGGACAATTTTGGAAACTTTCAATTTTGGACGACACAGTGCTTTGTCCATCCGTGAATTTTTGATTATTCTTTCAACGATTTTCGATAATTAAATGTAACTGCTGAACTATTTTGTACGAAATTATTTGACGGGAAATGTTGGGTTCGAGGTTTTTACGTAGACCAGCTACACAGTCTCTGTATCGCTCCCAGGAACTGTGTAGCCAGTCTAATCTATACGTCCGATGTTTTTGGAAGTTAATGTATCTAATTTAATAATAAATATCTCTAGTTTCTTATAAATACATTTCTTAATTTCATATCTATCTGTTTAAGAAATACGTACACTTCCAACCAACTCAGGTATATGATTAGACAAACAAAGTTTCACGAAGTCTTTGGCCTTGTTTATATGTCATGTTATTGCCATGCAAAACCAAATATGATTTAGTACGACTGCAAAACAGAAGTTCGATTTAAACGCGCCGTACTGTTGTTGGCTGGGTACTAGATCATATGGACTTGACGTCCACGGACTATCCCCAGATATATGACAAATAACAATTGTACATTTCGTGCTGTGCTTGAAGTTTTAAATGATTGGAACAAAACGGTGCCTTGAAAATCTATCGTTAGACTGAATTTGCTTTTCAGAAGTCAAAATATAGCTCATTAATTATATACCAATGTTTTCTCCCTAGAGGTGCAGTAAAGCAATAATTCGCATAAAAGAACCTAGTCACATTCCTTTGTTTTCGACAAAAGGATATTGTCCTTTTTCATCAGAACAATAGCTTCTCCCCACTCAGAGTCCCTTGTGGCAAAGGTCTTATTTGACATTTTTAGAAAACATAGCTTGGAGAGGAAAGGTGAGTTGACCTTAATAACTACAATAACTTTAATAGTTGTACCTAGAATCATTGTTGCACATTTTACGCAAAACACCAGAAAGTTTGTCTAAATATCAAAACATTCTCGAAGATCAATTGAAAAAGGGAGTGATTGAAAAAGTATCCACTGGAGAAGAACATGATTTAGACTTGGGTAAAATACATTACCATCCGCAAGGAGAAGTTTCAAATGATGAACAATTTCAGCCGGTGTGTTCCTATATTTGTAGGTTCTTTTTATGCGATTTTATATTGTGTTTTTTTTATCTACCATAAATAACCATTTACGTGGCTATACTGCAATATATACACGTATTGCATTACATTCTTCAGGCTCTGGCCAACTGATGAAAAAACAATTGAAATAAGCAAACGATTATGTGCGAACAATTTCAAAACACACACGCAGATTTCTAACATACCTCTACTTAAAATCTCTTTTGGGTATGGTCTTCGGTTGAGCATATTCAATCAGTCTTTCTGCAACCCCAACAAAATACACCATTTGTGCAATGCCGAATAAGGGCGCAATTACAATCATCCTTGGAATGGCACCTTTGTAAAATGCAGCTACTCCTTCTTGTTTGAAAACCTTCACAGCACAGTCTACAATTCCCTTGTATGCTGGTTCTCCTTCGGCTCGCTTTAATACTTGCAGCCTTGTTTTAATGACGTCCATAGGATTGACTGCAAATGAAGCAATCATACCAGAGAAAAGACCTCCACAGAGGGAGTGCAGTGGGTGTGGCTTAGATCCGTCTGGGCCAAATCCCTAAAAGACAAAATTACACATCCCTATAAAAAAACATGACAAAATAACATACAGGGAGGAGTCAAGAACTCTCGGATATCCGGGGGTGTGCCACTAAAAATTGGAAAACATTCCCCCCACTTTAACGCAAACGTTGTACGATTAAGCCCAACCTTGTGATGAGCCCCAAAATACCCCCCTTTTTTCGTTGGATAAACAAAATGTAACTAAATAAAACCTACTTTTAAGAAGATATACATAAACGATTACCCTTGTTTGGATACATTTTGGCTATAAACCCATAGAAGGAATTATAAATCGCTACAAGACACAATTAGGTAAAATTTCAACAGCATTCTAATTCAGAAAAGTTTCTTCAATAAAAACAAACGTTTTTCAAGTAATTATCATATTATTTATGACTATGGTTTAATTAAAATATACATTAACGGTACGAACAATTTTAACGATATGAATGGTACAAACAATGCCGCAACGCTATTTTTTCGTTACTGCTTCAATTTTAGGTTGAAGATTGTAACTGCTCCAAAATGGAGGTTATGTTATTTATATATTATTATCATTATCAATTTTAATTTTATTTAAGTACGCACCTTGATGTTGATAAATGCGAATAGTGGAAAATATATGCAAGAAAACGGCACGTCTCTGAAACAAATGAAATAACAAAAACACTTGAGAAAAACCAGGTTTTTGATCACGCATTTAACGTGGAAAAAAATACACAAAAACAATTCATTCAGCCTTGAACAGACCATATGGCCCGATGAACAGATTTATAAAATAGCAGAGTGTAGATATGAAAGACTGCATAAAATATCAAAATAGCAATTGACTCTCGCTGTTGCAGGGGAAATGTGACTGATCCCCTGGTTGTATAGCATCGTATTTCTGTTTTATTTTTGCTTTTGTTGTGTCACGCTCGCTTGGACATTCATATGCCATGTTTTGATTATAGCGCACTGTAGATTCATTTATATATATATATATTAAAAAAAGCTTCACGACAGCTCTCCATACCTTGCTAAAGTAGCTCCTAGCCCTTTATAAATACCAGCAATTCCCTTTTGCTTTATTAACGATGATGCAACCTGGCTTGCACTTGTTGGGGCAGCAGTATTTGAACTTGAAGCAGAATCTGATAAAATTGAATATTAATTTAGAATAAATCAGGAGAAAAACTATAAAAATTAAACACAAATCAGATCATAAAAATCTTCAAGTTCTCGATTGTCATGGCCAAAAATTTAGCAATTCCCCCTTTAATGACAAAATTGATAACAGGAAAGGCCATATGGCCCATTGATAAACAGCGTAAAATGTCATATTTTTACGAGGTAAATGCGGACGAAGCTTTATTTTAGCTATCTAAACGTATGTTTATATTTTGAATTAAGTTAGTATGTGTGCGCTACAGGCTGCAAAATGAAAAGTCTGGGCATAAATGGGTTAATTAGATTTAATTACAAAACTTACGCCTTAATTAACAATAATAAGTACAATATAAACCAGAAGATTTCAAATCGTCAAGCCTCCTGTTCCATAGCGTTTTCATTATATATGTATATATATATGTATAATTAAACAAGTTATCATTTGTCTTCTCTGCAGTTAAAGTGCTCAATACCGTGGAGGTAGAGCGATATAGAAAAATATTAAATAAAGACAACAACAAATTAAACTGTTATTTAAGTTTCATGCTCTCGCAATCGCCAATATACATATTTATTACATTATTTCAGAAATTAAAATCACACTAAATTAACGTTAAATAACTTTTTTTATCGAAATCAACACCAATAAAAACAAAACAATGAAAGACATTGCTTACTATTGATCGTTAAGAATGTTAGGCAATTTCTTTATATCCCGGTAATTAAGTGAAATTATTGATTTCTTACGATAAAATGCATTTTATTGACCCTTACGAGCGTACTGGTAATGTTTAATGGAAATTATGTATGTATATACATTAATTATGAAATTAATTATGAAAGCTGGAATATGCCCTTCATAACGGTGGGGCTCTTTCAAAAATAACAAAATGGTGTTTTATAGAATGCTATTGCTCTTCGTCATGATATATAGGATTTTCCACCTCGTAATCGCAGCCTCGTAACCTCGTAATCGCAATTCGAACTTCGAACAGTGAAAAATTCGAACTACCAGCAAGAGGTAAAAGCTAAATGTTCTTGTAAAATAACATCTTCAAATATCATGGGCGAGAAACAATCATGTGTGGAGCCAAACAGGAAGTCGGAAAAAAAAACTACAGCTTTCGTCAAGAAACTCTGACACTCCATCCTTTCCCCTCGTCAAAAATTTCCCACTGATAAGTAGAAACTATTCAACTCACTTCTTCCAGCTACTTGCATTTGAATTTTCAAAAATTCCATTGGAGTTGTTACAGAGACCTGCACGTGAAAACAAATAAATACCAAAACTCAGGATATGTATTATGATAGCTGATCAGAGACCAGAAAAGGCCTTAATATAAATATTTTAAATCCAGTTTTCAAGGAGGGAAGATCATTCTAAAATAATGATCGTGAACTAAAATAATTGTTGGTGGCAAAATGATCCATCTCTATCAAGGGGTTGATAAAGTGTGGGAGCAAGGGAGTGCGCCGCTCCAAGGAAATTTTCTGCTGTATATATATTTTTGCCCCGGGAAGATTTCTTGACAATATAAAGTATTTCTGAAAATTTAATAAAATAGGTAAATCCTAAAGCTTTTGGTTAATTTTGAAAGAAAAATGTACATTCAATTTATTCAACTGTCATTTTTACAAAAAATTAAAATTTCAGGAATCATGTATATATGTAAAAAAAATATCTCTACATGCATAGCACTGCTCGCAGTAAAGGCAAATCTATGAATTTTGGGGATATTGGTTTTCGCCAAAAAACTGAAAGCTCCCAGGAAAAAATGTTTTTCCTAGGAGCAATAGAGACGATACAGATATTTGGTCTCTATTGTCTTTTAGGGCAGAATAGACACGTCACTCAAAATGTGATTCAATGCAAAAAACTGCATGACTATACGTCCAATAGAACTCTTTTTATGACCAATAACTTCTAAGGTAAACCTCTCTTAATTGTTTATTTGTCAAGTTTGGCCTCGCTTTCGTGAAAAAAAAAACAGTGTCGGCCGGACAAAATATCAATCGTAGAGTATGTGAAAATGACAATTATTCGAAAATACTCCATCAATGAAGAAAACAAACTGACCTGACAAAATCCCGCAACAGCTCCAGCCAACATCTCGTAATGTAGAGGAAGAAAACTCCTAAAAGATAAAGTCAAAGTTTACAATCTAAAATAAAATGATAGAATATTGATTACTTAAGAATAACACTGTTCTCTTATATTTTTTATAATTCGTGTTTCTCCGCTTTGTTTATGTTTTAATGAAATAGCGAAATAGAAAATATTTGGTATAAACCATTGCATTATTTGGTGAAGTCACCCGACCGTGTGACTAACGGTCACAGGAATTTTTTTTTAAAAGTGATCTTATTTTTTTAAAAGTAATTTTGTCGAAAGTTACGTTGTTTATGTATGCACAAAGTCGATTACACTTGGATTTACGGTAATAAATATTTATCATCATCGATAAGCAAGTGAAATCAAGTGCACAGATTCTGAAGCAATCTCTTGGGAAAGCATTTATGCTGTGCTGAAAAGTCTTTCACCAGTCTTACTCTCGCAGTCACACACACACACACAACACACACATTGGCGCACACACAAGAAGATGCAAGCTATAGGAAAATGACTGCATGTGTATGATTCACCACACACATGGCACTTTCCCTATGGCATTGACTGTTTCACTGAATATTTACAAAGTAGAAAAAGCAGAAATATACTAGCAACAAATTATAATTACGTTCTTCCCCCAAGCATAACTCTTGTTTGATCATTCATAGCAAGTTTGATTGCTTTCTCTGGGTTGACAAGCAATATATTTACACCAAGACCTAAAATAAAATAAAATATAATTTAATTATCTACCAGGTGACAAAAACATATCTCTGTTTGGAGGGATTTAGCTTGAAATTTGCGAGGCTACTGACCTCAAATTGTGCTGAAAACAACGTCCGAAGGGCAAACTTAGATTTTGGGATATCATCCAGTTATCTGAGATCACGTTTACCTGTTCAAAACAGGAAATTAAAAATTACTTTCATTCGTGAGCTTTCAAGTCAATTAGAAGGAAAGTCGTTTAATTCTAGTCTACAATTTGACATACAACAACCTGGTTGCTCCAATGCCGCCTTAAGATTTTGGTGAGTGAATCTTTTCGAATTCTAAACTTCTAAGTTGCCATTAAAGCAAGCAGGTTGTTTCAATGTCAAAACATGGACTGGATCTGAAGTTTCTTCAAATTTATATGAAAGCTAACAGATCAAAGCAATTTCAGCTTCATGTTTTGGACAGGTTAACTGAAGTAAACATAGTTGCTAATGATTGGATGCTATTGCTAACTCAGAGTATGCACTTTGGGCGTCGTTTTGAGCACAATTTCAGATTTGCAACCTTTGCGGACTTCGACCTACACCCCTATCAAACAAACGGATATAGTGTTTTTTGGTCACTGTGACATTTTATTGACGGGAAATGGGTTTCATTTTGGCGATTTAACATGACGTTTCAGCTGACGTTGCCGTCATAGCTGCTTAAGCTGACTATTATTATCAACAAGAATACGTGTTATGATATAACATGTTGTTTAGATTTACTTTATATTGGTGTTTACGGCTTGAAGACCTATTTATAACCAGAGGCCATTGCGGCGAAAATTACCTATGTTACGTTTCTATGACGACTTTCGTGTTATCTGAAAATAATTTTGGGCCTGGTAACGACTTATCAACAGCAGGAAAGGGCATCTTTCTTTATTTCGTGGTCAAGTACAGTTTGTTTACTGCATCCACCTTTATTGGAGAATAGTATAAATCCCCCAGTCATTTGTGAAGATTTTCTTGCAGTATTTGTTGTTAAGTAGGTGCGCAAAGGCAGCTGGTTAGAGATGGATCTGTAAGTTAAATAAGCTCTGCTTTTTTTGGGTTGTGTAAATGCAGTCTTGCATCTTAATTATTTGAATAACTATAATAATTATATGAATGCAGTCTTGTATTTTAATTATGTGGATCAATTTATTTGTGAACTTTTGTATTCTACAAAAAAAATGAGGTGATTGCAAATTGTTATGCTTACCTTTGTAAAGACCTCTAACTCCTTCTGTTCTTGCAACTAAATATAGGCAATGAAAACTACAAAAATAGGAAAAAAAATAGTCAATGAAATAACTCTAAAGAAACTACCACAAATTAAAAAAGGAATTTTCACAAATTAAAACCCATAAAATTGCACTGACAAAACTATTGGTATCTTTTTATTAAAGTCACTTATTAATTCACTGTGAGTGGCTGGATAACCCTCTGTAGCACCTGAGTTGTCTCAAAGAGTTATATTCCATATATTCCTTCCCGGGAAGAAGGGCATACAGATTTTATGAATTCAGTCACTCACAGATGTCCAGTGTAGAACAACCAATAAAATGCATTGGTTAAATAAATAGCATGCCTTTTCTGAACCTGAACTTTCCAGAAATTCATTTCAAAATCTAAAAAAACTAATCTAATTTTTATTTTCGTTTTTGGGGTGCATTAGAATCATTGCAGAAGGTTAATTGATGTCTTTAATTCTATTCTATGTTAATTTTTTGGGCACTTTCTGCATTATTTTGACAGCCTAGTAATTAAACATAACTTGTAGAATAATAAACTATCTTGGACCTCTCATATTAATAAAGTGGAAAGCAAAATTATCAAATTTTCTTCCATATTTGCCAAAATTAAATATTCAGTACCAAAAGAATGCCTATTGACCTTATACGACTCCCTCATAACATCCAAGATAGGTTATGGACTTGAAGTTTATGGTGTAGCTGCAACAAAGAAAATGAACAAACTTCAAGTCCTACAAAATAGAATTCTTAAAATAATTCACCTTAAAGAAAGAGAATATTCCATAAATCATTTACACAAAGAACGGAACATTCTTAAAATTTCTGATCTTTACCGCATAAAAATCTTAAATTTAATGCACCATGTGCACTTTAACAAAAACTCCTTGCCAGAAGTGTTTCAAAATTATTTTAAAACAAATTAAAATTCACATAAATATAAAACTAGACAGAAATTAAACTATAAAATTCTAAAATCTTTTAGAAAATGGAGAAACTGCACTGTTCAAAACATTGGTGCTCGCATGTGAAATAACCTCTCTCCTTCTTTAAAATCAATCAATAAAACATAAAACTTTCAGTAAAAAACTCAAAGAAAATATTATTTCTACCTACAAAAAAAATCATTAAAAAATACTGCACCACCCCCGAATTCTGTAAATTAGAGTGTGTTTGATTGGTAATTCTAAACCTACCAAATTCTAAAAATATTGGACTTCACGGGAGAGAAAAACATATTGTCCAATCAAACATGAAAATCTTAAAAATAGTTGGTTCGTGTTTTTAGTTAAATTTGATATTTCCTTACACATTTTTGTACAATTTTGTGACTTGCTGTGATCCAACTTTTGAAACAGTTCTCTGGTCCTGCAGTCTCGTCTTTGCCAAGTCCAATGGGAATATACATGCTGTACCAACTGACCCAGCAATGGCACCATTCAGTAGCTTTGCAATAAAACTGAAAAGAAACAAAGATTTGAGTTTACTAAAAAGTAATCAGGTAGTAATGCGCAAAAGAATATCAAAAAATGAATTCTAACTATACAGTGTAACCTCCATATAATGGACACCTGTTGTAGGAAGTCCGTTTGTATGGAAAGTCTGTTACATGAAAGAATTACTATTCTGAAGAGTAGTCAGTTACATGAAAGAAAAGCCCAATTTCAATTATTCGGTAAAATGCAAAAAAAACAATTTATTTATCACCCCCCCCCGGTAAAAAGTTGACTTAAACAATTAAACAATGGAAAAGTTGTTCAGGCATTTATCAATTATGTGTCATTGATAACAGCCATGTGAAGCTTGTTGTTTAAAGTCTTTGCCTTGAGGAGTATGTGGTTCTAAGTTTGCAAACAGGACTATCACCTAAAATCATTTCCACTCCATCAAAATCATTAAGCATTATGTAATCTTCACTAAAACAATTTCAAAAGATTCTAAGCAATTTTCCATTCACTTGTAAAAGTTTCTTAAATTTCTGTAGGTTTCACCAGTGAGCTTCTTATAATTTTTTTTTATTTAATGTGCATTGAAAGTTTATAGAATATATTTTTTTAAATAATATTTTTACTCTCATTCATAATCTTCTAAAACATACAGTCTAAATATACATAAAACATACAGTCTAAATATACTCTTGCCTGAAAAAATCGAATTGTGGACATCCACAACCCAAAAACATATCTTTATTTAAATTTAATAGCAACTTTGAGCAATGCTAACTTTACAGAATGTGAAAGAAGAATTACTGCTTTCACTGGTTGTTGTCAGACGATACAAACAATAGAACAATAGAAACTTGCGCAATATGTGGCGTGAACAAATTCTATATTTAGTGGTTGTTAGGTTGTTGCGGTTTATATTGTATTGATGCATGCCTTTCTGTGTTTGAAATATTTTTTGCATTGGATTAATCCATAAATCTTCCGGAGATCTAACATTGAGCGTTTTTCAGGGCTGAGCTTAGGCATATAATAGACTTCAAAATCCAACTTCAAAACCCGGTAAAAAAACGTGTCTTTTTGCGTTTTCCCCCGTCCGGCAAGAAATTTCGCAAAAACGTTTAACCAAATTTATACTCGAACGGTAAGATTTCTCTTCTCACGAAAGATTCTTTCCCGAAACTATGCTCTCTTTTAAGTGCGATGTAGACTGCTGAAGGCCTAAAAATAAGAAGCCGACTCAAATTCAACGTTTTTCAACAACGCAAATTTTGGCAACGCGGTACTTACCTCGAATCCATATTTCTAAATTACAGTTTTCTCCTCAAATAAATTCTTGAAACTTCGTAGAAGTATTCCTTTCCGTGCAATTAATTTTTGGAACAGGTTAAAACTTGTTGACGTTGCTCACTGCCACAGTTGACTCAGAGCTTCAGCACACAGCTTGAAAACAAGTCACGTGATGTAAATAACCTCGTGTGTTATAAAAAATCACATGATCGCTTTTACGTCATGAGGATTGTTCTGTTTGGGGGAGGGTCGAGGGCGAGACATGCATGACCGGAGCATGGGGGGTGTTTAGCATGTTCTGGAAAAAGTCTCGCATTTTTTTTGAAAATCAATTCAAACTTCAAGTAAAACATTCAAGCTATTTCTGACATACCTAAGGTGAACAGACTAAATGTGAAAACACATAATTTACTGAAAGAACGGGATTTGCTTTTGCGGTTTTGTCTTCTTTAAACTTCAAAGGCTCCAGCTCCACTAGACTAGCAAAAGTTTCTTATTTCTGGACAATTTTTGACCAATTTTCACTAGTAAAAGCATAAACATATTCTCCCAAAATATGCTGGCATAAGATAAGAAGGGGTTATAAAATATAAATAAAAAAATAACAATAAAGCTAAAATGTAAAAAAGCAAAGATGATCATAAAATGCGTCCGACGTAAAAGCCAAAACGAAACAAAAACTTTTACTTGATCTATTATTATGTCAACCAAACATATAACTAAACCACAACCCGAAACTATGTTTTGTTTCGAGCGATGCGATGTTATGTTATTCGTCCATGTTGCTTTGGTCTTTACCTGTGTCATGAAAACAAACTAGCTGGGGCGCCAGGCTGGGCTTCTCCTCGATTCTTCTTCGCGGTACACCCCAAAGAATTTTCCAATTGGCATCCTCCAAAATTGAGTACGGTAATAGTATTCCCATTTCTAACATGTTTCGTTCGAAATGCTTTCAGAAGAGCGTCTTGCTGAACTTTCTAAAAAAACTCAACTAAAAATTGAATTATTCGCTTTCCGCTTACTGCCCACTTTGTTATCTCAATAATCTGAACGATGTTTTTATTGTAAAGACAAGCAAACCCAGTGTTTTAGTGTTTTCTGTCCACAACTGAACAACTACTTCACACACCCAAACAGAGCAAATCCTTTGAGACGACAAGAAAAACATTCCAAT
This sequence comes from Phacellophora camtschatica, assembly GCA_036873815.1. Lineage (NCBI taxonomy): Eukaryota > Metazoa > Cnidaria > Scyphozoa > Semaeostomeae > Ulmaridae > Phacellophora > Phacellophora camtschatica. The sequence continues at coordinate 13,792 of JAYJMH010000545.1, forward strand.
ACAGTAAAAACCCGCATATGAGAAACCAGATTTTTGATCCAGGGTATTGTTTTGTGAACAATGGGCTTTTGTTTTATCCATTGTTCTGTCTGTCTGTTCTATTTCTTATATGCTGGTTTTTACCGTATTTCACATTTGATAAATCCTCAAGCATTCTGAAAAAGCAAAGTCACACTTAAACCTAATATCTAACTCCTCGAGTACATCAACATGAAAAAACTCCTCTTTCGACATCTAATTATTGTTCTCCTTTAAGTAACCAATTGTTCTCCTATTGTTTTTGAATTTGGAATCTCAGTTTTTAAAATGGTTTTTAATAAATACGGAGCTTTACTCTATCCTATAAGATACATACCCTTTACGAAATTAAATTGAAAATAATTTTCAAGAATATAACAACCACTTTTCAAAATGAAATCGTGGCAATAGAAAAATCCAAGTATTTTCCGAAACAAGCAAGCCCTAAAATCCTATTGACGGTCTCCATGTACCTTAACATTGAGAAGTTTCGGACGGTAAAACTTTCGGACAAAATTTTGTCCGAAATTTCAAGTGTCCGAATTTTTTGTTTGCATATTTCTATTCAAAATATATCTGTGCCAACTGCTATACAGGTGAATTTTGGCACAAAATTATGCTTCTTATTCAATACATAACTCATTGCTGGTGGGAGATTCATTTTATTTGCTGAAAAAAACATTTCTGTTTCCAATCATGCAAAATGTGTCCGAAAGTTTTTTAACCAAAGTTATTTGTCCGAAACTTATCAGTCCTAAAGTTTTCGATGTTAATGTAAGCAATTCAAATGAAGTAAAACTCGAAAAACTCAAAGGGAATTATTGAGACTCAGTTTTTGGCAATATTTCTTACATATATATGATATATGTAAGTATATCAATTAATTAAGACAGAAGATAGAAAATTAGAATTTTGCCAATGGTTGTATACATATAACTGCTTATGATTCGTACAGAGATTGTTGAAATAAAGCCAAATGACGTGTGTTGGGATGTAAAAACGGCATTGGTAAAATACGTTCCTGAGGGGAAGGGGGCAAACAGAAAAGCGTTACTGTTATTGCCATTGTCAGTTAGGGACGTAGTGTTAGGGGGGCTAAGGGTTAATGCAAAATAATGACTGACCTTTACTTTTTTGGGTTAATTCTATATTGGAGCCCCCCTTGTTATTTTAGTGGCACTAAATTCTTGTATTGAAGTTCTTTTGCGTATAAGAAGGGAGGTAAAAAAAAATCAAATTATTGCGCACGTACTTTATTGATGCCCCGTGACAAAAATATGGCATGTGAAGGATGCAACGTCATTAATACATAGTCATTCTCCAAAATTAAACACAAAATAGTCGAAATCATCTATTAATCATCTAACAAGTTTACATTACATAATTCATTTAGTTTCATTGCTGACAGCTGAACATAAATGCAGTAAAAACCGGCATATAAGAACCACAATTTTTAAGAAACTTTACCCTAAAATTTTCAAAACAAATTTCTGAAAATTTGTAATTTTTAAGAAAATAGAAAATAAGATTTTAAAAGTCACTGGGAGTTGGAATAATGAAGTTTCTGCTAATTAAGAGTAGACTGACCTCCTTTACATGAGCATTTTGAAAGTTAATAAACTTTGCTAGGCTTACCCTCAAAACATAAGGTTCTCATTTGCGGGTGAAGCTGGTAACTCTAGTGATTTTTATCTTGCGTTTTCTTTTTTTTATAATGAGCGCAACAGAGTCGCGAGCGGATTGGATTGGGGGGGGGGTGGGGAGGGGAGGGTGTTTATCACACGATTTTTTATGAGAACAGATGCTTTTTCGATTTCAGCCTCGGTTTCAGCCTAGACTGATTTTTACACACCTGTTACACCCAACTACCCTTCTCAAAAACATTTTAAAAGTGTCTTTCAGATCAAGTGTTCAACGTTGTACTGCTTTACGTACGAAATTTTTGAGAACAAATTTTGACCTCCATCTCTTAAATGTTGTTCTCATAAAAAAGAGGATTTACTATTTGATTTTTGAAGTTAAAAATTTTCACCTGAGGAGTGGCTGATCATTGGGGATATTATGGGCGCAGTATTTATCACGAGGGAGGCGTTTATTGGCATTTATTTCGTGTCAAAGGGTAAGGTGTTTATTAAGGGAGACGAAAAGGGAAGCGCTTATTTGAGCCCCGGCGTTTCTCTAAGGAAATAAGGTAAATTTAATTATTTTTTAGAACTATTATCTTGCCATAAAAATATTTAGAAAAACGGCAATTCCTATGACTAAGGAATATTTTCTAAAACAAGACTGATATTTTTTAAACCTAAGATTCTTCCGAAACGGCTTCGACTCCGTTTACAACACTAGGCTTCTCATCGTCCTCATACGACCGCCATAGTCCGTAAGTCTTACCAACCGTCGTTTGCCATAAGCGTAGAGTTCCATCTTCTGAGCCTGATGCATAAAGTTCCCCATCTGGAGAAAATTGGACACAATGTACGGGTCCAAAGTGCCCTTTGAATGATTCTAAAAAGACAAAAATCATAAGATGTATGATGAGAAAAATTATTCCTTTAAAATTGTTATCCATAAAATAATCAATATTTTGTCAATATTTTGGTACTTTTTAAAAATTTATATATATTCACCGATGCCGGAAGTCCTCAAGAAAATAATTGAATTTTTCATTTGTCCATTGTTTTGCCCTAATTTTCATGGTTCTGCACCCCCTCTTTCCCCCTGAACTGCTTTTGGCATGCCTGTAACATATTCTCATAAAAACACACATACAACCAGATAATATCACAGGGAGCATGCAAATTGCATATTAACCATGTGATGCGACCTTCAAAATATTCCTCCTTGTGATTGACTTCAACCCCATGTGACTATTGACTTCAACCCCATGTCCGGATAACCTCAAACACGAATTTACAAAAAGATCACGAATTTCAAAAACGAAAACCATAAATGATCTGCAAATCACGAGAGTGAACTTGTAATGTAACCAGGCACAGCTTCTACTATTCCAGTCTCCAGTACCAAGAACTTGAATAAAATAATAACCTCGGTTCGGAGAATAGTGAAACTGTTGTCAATATCAAAAAAGCACCTCAGAACAGGAAAAACCCAAACACGACCCCTTGATAGAACAGCTTGTTAATTGGATATATATATTATTACTATTGCTAGAAATATTTTTTTGTATTTAGCTGAAAGGGATTACATGACACTCGCAATGTTGATATAAATCTAGGTATTTAGCTGAAAGTATTTAGTTGTATACTAAAATATGAAATGAAATGAGATGAGATGAACACGAAATCTGGAAACAAGGATACGCACAACAAGAATAAAAAATAAACAAAACACCTACGACTTACCTAATGTATTACCAGTTTCATAATCTATTTTATGTAAACAAAAATCCTCTCCACCCGTGACGTAAAACTTTTTGCTTTGATGTAAAGATGCTGCATGTACGGACGACGTTGTCTCGTGCTTCTTTATCAATTCTAAGCTGAAAACAAAACAAAAATCTCAACGACCTGATGGATTCTAGCTTGTTTCTCGCTTCAAAAGGGCAAAACAGCGCTTGCTTAAGTTCAGTAGGTTTCTGCTCGTTTTCTACCGGTGGCTCGATCATTTTTTTGACGGATTTTCACGGGGACTATGCCGAGCGTTGGGTTGTGGATTGAGAGTGTGATTTTGCCAGATTGAGGTGCAGTTGTTGTGTTGACTATTGAGTTATTTTTTGGTTATACAGAGGACAGTTTTTTGGGACACCCGGTGTATCTATTTAATGTTTAAGTTTAAATTTCATATACAGTATTCCAAATTTAGTTTTACATAAAGCATATATCTTTGACTTCACATATCTTTATTTTATTAAATTACTTTTAAATCTATCCTTTCTGTTCCAAGCTCAATAACATTGCTTTCCTTGGGTCGCGTAGAATACAACTATTTTTTGTACAACTAACTGTGCATTCATTGCATTTTACAAATAAAAAAATGAAACTTAGTAACGAAAGTTTTGATCGTAAATTATCCAACTGATTTTCCATCAGATTGAAATTATTTGACAGAAAATTGGATCATAGATGAAGAGGTTTCGGTTTTAATTAAAATTATCTAGAAATCTGCTTGTCATTGAAGGAGGATAATTAAATAAAAACAAAAATAGAAGCAAATTTTATTTACACTAAAAAAAGATTCAAATAAAACTTACTTTTCAGGGTTATAAAATGCAATTGTTTTTCCATATGTGACAGTAAGAACTTCTAAATCCCTTGATAATTCCATATTTGTTATACTCGAATCTAACTGAACTTTATTGGTAATTGCTAATGTCCTTACATCCCATTGACTGAAATGAAATTACAACGAAACAACAAGATTAAAAATCTGAAATATCGACAAAGGGTTAAGCAATGCCGTGGGTTAAGCAATTTCTTTATATTTTAAAAATCTCATTATCTTATGTTTTTGCCATTAATTGATAAGAGTAGAACTCATTGCCATTGCTTTCATCAGTACAATCTGTAAAAAGTTGTAAATATTTTGGCCCATCAAAACTTTGATCTCAAGTGATAACTTACGAGAACATTTTAAATAAGATGAGATGTGAATTGTTTCAATTTTAGTTGAATAAATTCTTGCCAGGAGATATTTAATACACATCACACACACCTAATAGTTTTATCTTCTCCACCATTAAAAATAACATCTTTGTTGTGCCATAAACATCTTTTAGGATTGCCAGAAAGACCTTCCATCAAAAAAGGCTCTGAAAGATAAATATTTCAAAATTAACACCATTTCCTCCAATCAATGCCAATTTATACAATTTATGATAGCCACCAGTCAAGGTTTCTATGTTTTTTGGCACACCTGGTACATAATCTAACTAAATGTCATAAAGAATAAAGTACTATTAAAGTAGAAGTTTACCACTATCAGTATTTACAACTGAGTGAATCCTCAATTTTTTGTCATTGCAGGCAGTCAACAAATGAGCACTGTCCTAAAAATAAACAAATATCTTAAAATCAATAAAAAAGATAGATATAAATAATGTATATATTGTAAATAAGGTTTGATTATCATAAAAATCGAAGGCAACCTAGAGGCTACTTTTCATTTACTGCTCTTTTCATCCCTTCCCTGGTTTGATAATCTCTTACCCCAGCTGAGCTAGTAGTCATTTACCAACCTTAAGAGGATAGACATTTGAGTTGGCTGTAAGTTTTAGAAGTTCTGACTGCTTGTCCTGAACCCACACTCTTACAGAGATTTTGGTTTCGAAACACAGCAACTTACCTACTTGACTTGGCCACATTACCCATTTCTTTTCATACAATTAAATGGTTTCTTTTCCCAAAATTGCAAAATAAAGAACGGATTAATTTTTGTGCAAAGTGCCTTCTTAGGGACCTATTCTTTATTAAATAAAAATATATTTCTATAACATATGGCAAACATATGTACCGTAAATCCTTGAATTAATTTAGGACCATTTAGGTGGAGGGCTAATTCGAGAGGGGCTTATTAGAGGGGGCTTATTACAACCTGGTGGTGAGCTATGCAGAAAAGTACAAAAATGCACACCGTACTTCAACTTTTTTTACTTCAACAAAATTCAACTTTTAGTTGTGACGTTTAATAGAAGGCAGAGTTTAATAGAAGGTTGCGTTTAATACAAATGCTCGGCTGGAAGTGTGGCATTTATAAGAGGGCTGTGTTTATAAGAGGAAATACGGTATATATATATACAAAAATTCCTTACTAAAATGTAAAGTAACGTGCTTTAGTGCAATTAAAATTTAAGGGTGGGGCATATTCCGAGTGGGGCTTGGAGGGTGGGGCTTATTAAAAATTATCAGCTCTAGGGTGGGGGCTTATTGAAGGAAGGGGGGTTAATTTGAGGATTTACGGTATGTAAAAGAATATTCTAGCCTGAGCAGTATGGCATATGCATGGGATCAAATCATAGTAGTTTGGTTGCATTGCATGCCCAAAAAGCAATTGTGCAAGCCATGAATAACAATATCTGTCTGTGTGACAAGTAAAGTGCATGCCTCATTGCAAGTTTTCTTTAAAATTGCACACATGCATGCACAAGATCTCGCCAGGAACAGCCATGCTCCTCAGACTGGAAAATATTCCACACATGATAACAAAATCATTCAACCTGGAGACTCTAGATAAAACAGTGAAATGTAGTAGATGAATTTGATTTCTTTGATTGCAAATTGTGATACAAATGAAAAATGAATTGGCCCTACCTGAGAAAAATCAACAGATTTTACAATGTGTTTGTGCGCAAATGTTGTTGCCTCTTTGCCATTAACTCCATTCCACAATTTTCTGAAAAAGAAAACAAATAATATTATATATTCAGCATTGATGCCACATGGATTTACAAAGTATGATTGTTGACATAGATGTAAAAAACGTAAACTCTTTCAAGAATGTAAAAATTAATCTTACGCTGAAAAATCAGCAGCTCCTGTTGCCGCTAAGGTTGCATCTTTATTTAGAGTAGCACTCCAAACTGCCCCTTTATGACCTTCAAAAGTTCCAATCCAATCACCCGTTTCTCCATTTCTCAGCATTGGCTTCCCATCTGTAAAAATTGGAGAAAAAGTTACTAAAAAATTGTTTGTTTACTTTTGAATAAAATTGGTTTTAATAGATTTTATTAGGTATGAAGGCTTAGTCATAATTGATTTCATCAATGCTTAGCATCACCACCTACAACACCTAGAACAATAGAAATGTTGAGATGTTCGATGAACATTTTTGATTGTGGTTCAAAACGAGAGAACAAGGTAGAACAACGTTAAAGAAGACAAACAAGCATCTAAACGAATCGAACATGTCACCGAAAAACAATGTGATCAAAAACTGCAGAACAAGGCAGAACAACGCCAAACAACACCAAGGAGGGTCTAAACAAATCGAACATTTCACTGAACAGAAATGTTTTGTGTTGTTCTGTGAAATGTTCCATCTGTTTAAACGAGCCTTTATCATGTGCTTAATTTGTAAAATGAAAATTTGCGTAGTTACTCCTACAAAATGTCCTAAACACATAGCCAATTCATTTCAATTTTATTTGTAGAATACAAAAATCTAAATACATGATATAGTTCTAAAAACACGTATTCTACCCGACCCAGAGAAGCAAGGCTTATCTGGTCTGGGCCATAAATTAAAGTTTACAGATTATACAAAAATTAAGACTAATACATATGCAAAATTAACGATAAGATACGATGTCAACGGTGATATATGAAACTTTTATTTAAAAATAATGAAAGTTTATATGGTTAGTATAGAACATATTTAATGTTAAATTTGCTTATGTAAAACTACATGGCTAGTTTGGGTAAGTGGAAATGAAATGTTCTTTTAGCTTTTTGCTAAAGGTTTTATGTTTAGAAATTGTTTTCAAACAGGGAGAAATCTTATTCCAGATACGAGCACCATAATTTTGCAGAGTGAAGTTTCTCCATTTTTATTAGATTTTAGTATTTTAAAATCTTCTTTCTGTCTTGTTTCATATTTATGTGAATTTTCATTTGTTTTGAAGTAATTTTCAAACACCTCAGGTAGATTGGTTTTATTAAAGTGTGCATGGTGCATTATGTTTAAAATTATTATCCGATAAAAATCTTTAATTTTTAAGATATTTAATTCCTTAATAAAATAAAATGTAAAATGTTAGTGTAAAATAAAATGTTTCGTAGTATTTTATTCTTAAAAACTCGCAAAGAGTTTGGAAACATTTGAACATCATTTTGCTTAAGAAAATATCGCACTCTTTAGACTTTACAAGTGTTTTCGAAAATAAACTTTCAGATTTTTGCTTCGATTTTATAACAACGCCTTTCTGTGGCTTTGTCAAAGCTTGGTTTCTTTTTACTCATAGTACCTTTTAATATTTAATTTGATAGGCAGCTTGCAATCTATTTAATATGAAAAGCACTTTACAATGTCTTATTGATCTTCTTATAAACCTTTCGTGCATTTCGATTCAAATATTGAAGCACTACATGTTTCCACATTCCAATTTTTCATAGCCAATATTTTGAAGACAGCTGCAGTGACAGAGACCTCCTGGTGCTCTGTCACAACAGACATCCTGCTTTTAGGAAACGGGTGTTTGCATTTCTATTAAGTTTTTCTATTATGTTTTTTAAAAAGGCTCAAAGGGGCGACAGAAAAATCTTATTCATGTTTCATCTCTTTCTCATTATAGAAAGTAGAAACACAAGTAGAATGAGTTGTCCATTTGTACCCCCCCCCCCCCCCAAAGTAAAAGAGCTTCAAAATAAAAATTCAGAAAGTTTCTTCTAAATTCATTTTTTATTTACCCCCTCCCCCTACTGGAAAAGAACTCAAATTCAAAATTAAAATTTGGAAAGTTTACAAAAATTCATAAAAATGATTTCCCATTGGTGCATACAAATCTAAATTTTAAGGAAACGAGAAGAGACCCCCAGTATTGAAGCTCCAGTTTCTTGGGAAATGTTTCTAAACATATTTTTTTTAAATAAACTTTTTATAAGAAACTCACAGGTGAAACACACAAAAATATAAGAAACTTTTCTCGGTGAATGAAAAATTGTTTAGAAACTTTTTTAATTTTTAGTGAAGATTACATAATGCTTAATGATTTTAATGGAGTTGGGCATGATGTTAGATGATCGATTCAGTGTCAAGACATTTTATATTGTACAACATATACCCAGTTTTTGTTAATGTTTTTGTTGAAAAGAAGAGTGTATAGTAAAAAGATGTATTTTATATATACAATTAAGAAACTTTTAAGAAATTTTTACTAGCCAGGTTTCTCATAAAAAAAACCTGTATTGCATAAAGAATGACAAATTGTAGAAAAATAGAAATGTTTGTTATGATATTACGATACAAAATGAAGGCAAATTTATAGACCAAAAAGTTTATCACAAATAAAGGGGGGAAAGGAGTTCAGTTTCATGTTTCTTCATCATCTTCATCTGTGGAAACATCGTGCGGATGAAGAACTGGTTTGGCTCTATTCCAGAACCATTTACATTCTGGTCTGGATGCGTGTTTCTGAAATGGCAGAATCAGAAAGGAATTTGTCGTCCATCAAAAAATCTGTTTGAAGCTCCACTTGGATGTCAAGATCAGATTTTAGTGAAGCAAGAAATATAAGTTTTTGTGGTTTGCATTTTTTAAAACAATATTCTGCAACAAGAAGGCTCGCAGAATGGAATATATTGATTGACAGCCAGGGCAAAGAACTACTGATTATTATTAGCTAAAAAGGCGAAGAAAGGCTACACCCTGCCTGCAAATAAGAAACTGTCTTTTTAATTTTAGCCTAATTATTTAAAAAACAATATTAAAAATTGTTTTTCCATAGTCTTTTTTACTCTGTATAATTTAGTATCTAAGTTTCTTATAATTGAATTTCTTATTGTATTAATCTAAATACTACACCCTTCCACTGGCACCCCTTTAGGCAAATTCCGTAATACTTCTCTCTTTCATTTTTATATAGAAATAACTAATAAAAACTTGCTTTTATGATAATATAAAATATGCTATTATTTTGTTTGGTAACTGTTAAATGACACAATATTATCTGTAAACATGGATATTACCTTTAGAAGCACTGATAAGGTATGATCCATTTTCAACCGTTCTTGAAAAATTCAAGTCCACGACTGGTCTTTCGTGTCCACCGCAAACCAAAGGAACTTGTCTCAAAGCGGCCATTTTCTTCTTCTCCTGGGAAAGCAAAAACCGCGCAATTTCCGGAGGAGTCTGGGTAAGGTTACAAGTACTTTCCTGGTTTTTGAAAATTCGAAAGTGGCAATAAACAAGGGATATAAGGTAATCAAATATTCCTGGAAAACATCACGAAACTAAAAATTTCTATATTTAAAACAATTAAACCGGTAGTCATTGCGATTTTGTTCCGAGGGCTTTTGTTCCGCGGAAGTGCTTGAAATCTGTCTGCATCATGGCTGCTTCTGACAGCGAAGCAGCTCGAGGAATTGCTGCCCAACAAAGAGACCCCTTATTCGGAGAAAAAGGATATTTACAAATCAAGTAGCTGTATCATAGCTAATTTATATTATGCTACCAAGAAATTAAATGCATGCAATATCAGTGAGAATAGAAACTGCTAAATGCGAATTTGCGGAAATGAAAGATTTGCTTATGAATTACAACATCAAACTGGCAACCAGAATCATATTCTACAACAGTTTTGTCATTGACATATGTATGTCAGACGTGGAACCTAAACCAGAAATTGAAAAAGCGACTTAATTCTGCTCATGATGGTTTTCTCCATCGAATGGTTTGTAACGGTTTTGCCAAAACATCGACCAAAGAGTTCTGCTATAAATTTTTAAATGCAAAGATTTGTGAATTCTATAAAACAACATATGTGACAGACTTTATTGAAACACAACAGATCAAATTTGCTGCTCATATCATCAGGCAGTCAAACAGTTGCCATATCATGCAATTGAACTCACAAAACCGAAAATGGTAACTCCTGGTAGTTCATAAGTAAACTACCCCAAATGTCTTCTTATTGGAGTCAAGGTAGAAATTATGTATATATGTATGTATTATCTTTCATCAACTAAAAAAATAAGAAGCTAAATACTAATAAGAGCTAAAGAAGGTTGTGTAAAAAGTTAGAAACTCAATCTGATTTCTGAAAATGGTTATTTCAGGCACTGCCTGACTGGACAGCTTGCCTCTGCTTGTCACAATAAATTTTATATTTCAGAAAGACCAACATTCTGCAGCCATGCTTTTGTAGCAATAGTTTTTTCATAATTTTGTAACAATAATGAAATTGACACATTTCAAAGTGTTTTATCCCTTGAGAACAAAACGAAACTCTCTCAACTGAAAATTGAAAACATCTCCTTCACAAAATTGTTTGTTTTCACTTTCCAGTTGAGAGAGTTTTGTTTTGTTTATAAGGGATAATCGCTTTGAAACTAGTGTTGTCAATTTCACTATTGTTACAAAGTTCCCCTCTTTCATGACAGCTTTGTCATAGAAAGAAAAATGAAATTTATAATATAATTTCACTTCACAAAGATTGCATATGCTCAAATATTTATATTTTAATGTTAAGTGAAATATTATTTTACTTTGAATTCACAAATAAATTCACAAAATGACAAAAATGTATACCAGAATTTAAGATTTTATTTTATTTGCAGTTTACAAATTTTTTGCAGTGGTGTCACAGCATTCATTTGTTTTCTGACATTATTTTCTGTAAATGCTGACAACTCTGCTTTGAAAGATGTTAGAATAAATGTAGATGCAAAATGGCCACAGACTCCTTTGGTTCTGGAAGCAAGGTATTAAGCTAACTTTTGTTTTTCATGCGCTAAAAATAATTTAAGTAATTTTTGAAAGGATATCAAAGGTAAAATTTTGTTTAGCGGTAATTGACTGTAGTTAAAATTTAAATAAATGAATATTTTTACACCTCAGAATTGGCAGATCTGCATGGATATAAGTACATGTAATACATTAATGCATGCTGATAGTACCGTAATCATACTAATTGCATGGCAAAGGTACCACAATGGTTTCCAGAAATGTATTTTATGAGGAAGGAAATAACAGAATTGACACACTTTGAAAAGAGTAATAATTTTGCTTTTGTACTACTTTCTCAATTGCTTGGAACATGTTGATTTTTCTTCATAACTGTCTGAGACAAAGTGTGTGGTTTCTTTTAGTTTTGTAAACCTGTTTGGAAATAGCTTTTCTGTTGCTGTTGAGGAGGGTGGCATCATTGTGGTTTGCAGAACAGCAGAATTTGAAGAAAACCTGTCACGGAATACGAAATTCTAGTGAATTCTAGAATAGCGGAATTTGCAATCGCTCCTAGAGCTAAAAATGGCAGATTTCTACTAAAACGTATACGGAATGGCAGATTTCTACCGCCTTCCTTAAATATGCATTTTACCACAGAGACAATATCTAATACTTTCTCTGAAAATTTTGAAGATTAGAATTGGAAAAATCTGTACATTTTTTCACATTTGATAATTTTTTCTTCAGTGAATTTATTTCTAATCTTAATGAAGAAAAGTTTTGGAAATTCATTGAAGAATTTCGCAATGTGAGAATAGAGAAAAATGACTTAGGTAAGGTGATATTTTCAAGTATTTCTGACTGATTTGACTTTTGTTATATATCTTGATATAATGGAAATGCTTGTATAATTTTATAATGGAAGTGCTTGTTTTTGTTTTTGCTTGGGAGAAGTTTTTAGGTTATGTAAACATAAATTAACTTACAGTGAAGGCTATTTCATTGGAATTTTTGGTAATACCATACCACTATGAACTTTTTTTGTAATACCATGCCTAACTATTTATATTTCACGTTGATCAAAATATTATTGTTTGTAGGGAATTTCACTGATAGTTCCCAGTATTCTACACAGCTGCTTCTTTTTAACTATTGAACAACTAATTGAGTCAAGTACTTTCCGTCCATGCAGTCAGTCAAAATATCAGTTAGTCAATTCATATACAGTAGATCCCCGCTGTTAATAATCTGGATGTTTTGCTTTAGCGTAATTGTTGATCAAATCATTAGTTTGTTGTTTGCTCTACTAAAGATTTTGAGCTTCAGTTTCTTAATTTTAATTTTTATATGTTTTAGAAATCTACAAATTAATTTTCGAAACGGCTAGAAAGATGTTGTCAGAAATTGAATTAGATATGTTGAAGTTTGCTCTCTCGACAAGATCTTTATCTCCGAAGATAGAAGTTTACCGACAGGTGAGGAGAGTGAAAAGATTTTCATAAAATTTTATTCATAAACAGACACGAAACATTTGTGTCACTATATCTTTGGTCATTTACTCAACATTTTAAATCAGGTAAGTTTTCTTGTACACTTATTTTCGAAAAGTATTGCACTACTTTGCTAAAAACGGTAGCTAAAACTGTCAGTCAACTAAATGTCTATAACAAAATCATGCCAAACGAAAGGCTTCACCACGCTACTTTGGCGTTTGGCTCTACATTACTTCCAATTTTATTGACATTTTTCTGTTTTCTTACTTGCATATTAATTTTCTTACAGTGGTAGTTCTAACTTATTTAAATGTACAATCGGTTTCTTCCACAACGAGACTACCTATTGTGCTACATCTAACTGTAAACGAACATTTTAAATATTATGGTTTTTGCTTTAATCTTTTTATTTTGTTTGGGTAGCCATTACTCAGCAAAATGTTTCTCAAAACGAAAAAAACTTCTAAGTGTTTTTCTTTGAAAAGCACCAAACTTTGATGCATTTGCTGGGAAAAACCTTTGGTGAATGTTCTGTAAAAGATTACCACGTGTTTTATTTTTTGATGTTTTAGATACTGAATGATTTTGAAAGACCACAATGCGACGCATTTTACACTTTTGATAACATCCATTATTGCGACTTCGATGAATTAGTAACACAATTGTTGTCTTCAACGGAAGGGTGAGTGGCAGTTTTTAATATACTAAAAAATGATACATATAATTCTTTCTTTAGTTCTACATTAGTAAAGTAGAGTTACTAGCGAAATGTATTTCTGTTTATTGTGGCATTTGAAAACTTGGAAAGTGAAGAAGACTACTTATTTTTTAAATAATTTTAAAAACCACTTTTTCTGTGTAAAAATATTTTTTATCGACAACGTTTTTTGAGATGTTGACGAAAACCAGCTTCATTTTTCTAACCCTTTTCATTAAAAATAAGGAAACGTGAATATTTTAAAATTGTAGCATTTTCAGAATTTTGCTAGATGGTGGTAAAGGGAGGGAGGGGTGAGGATCATAAATCAGGGGAATAAAAATTTTCAGTTTTGCATCTCACGTTTAAGAAGTATAGCTTTTTCACGATTCACGAATAATTTCTAGCCACGTTTCACAGAGTATGTTTACCCTGCGTTTTCACGTTTCACAGGTAAAAATTGGAGCCAATCACGTCTCAAGTCTCACGGAAAACCCTTTACCACCCTCTTTGCTAGCTTCAAGCAAACGCAGGGATATTCTGTTGGGACATCCGGTATATTCTGACCCAATTACACTTATTTCAATAGTGGTTATTCTTTGACTAAAATTTTTGAATAATAACAGTTTTTCTTTCTTGTTTCTTATTCTAATTGTTTTATGATAACTGTATTGTTATTAAGCAGCTAGTAGCAACTGGCTACAGACAACAGCTACTTTTAATTCAAGGTTGAAATTTTACTTCACTGCTGTTTTCCATTCAAGGAATCTCACTTCAATTCACGTGTTTGACCATGTTTACACTGGATCACACAAGAATGACAAGACGGTGGTTTTATATGGCTTTGTTGGAACAGAATCGTTTATGGTTGCGCACAAGAAGATGATAGAACTTGTGAAAAATAAAAATGTCATGTACATTTTCAGGCATTTTGTAAAGGTGAGCTAGAATTTAGTTCAATAGTGTTCACTGGTGAATCATTTCCGTGTTATCGCCGCTGTTAAAAATTAACTCGATCTGATATTTTAAAGATATTTTTACTAAACCGGGTGACCAAAAATCTTCGTTTGCAGGGCTGTAGCTTTAAATCTGCGAGGCTACGAATTTAACAACTGTACTCAAACGATTTCCGAAGGGCAAACTTGGAGTCATCGATAGGATATCGTCGAGTCATCTGCTCCTACGTTTACCAGTCAAAAATCTGAAAATGATTTGAAGCCTCATTCATGAGCTTTAAAGTCAAACTAATGCCATCATTTCCAATCCATGTTTTGACATTAAAACTACTTGCTTGCTCCTATTTCGAGTTGGTATTTTGATCAGTAAATCTTTCCAAATTTTCAACCTCCCAATTCGCCATTAAAGCAAGTATATATATTGTTTTAATGTCAAAATACGGACTGCAAATAAATTATGCTTCTTCGAATTAACTTGAAAGCTTACAGATTATTGTAATTTTAATTTACGAATTTTGGATCGGTAAATGTTTTCGTAGATGACTGTATAATATCACAAACTCTAAATTTGTCACAAACTATATAATATCACAAACTCTAATTTCATGGATTTTGAGCTGCAGCCGTGCAAAGAGTTAAAAAAATTTTTGGGTCATCGCCGGTATTCATTAAAGATCTGTCATTAATGCATAAGTTATAAGGGATTTTTTTTCCGGCAATACACTGAAAAAGATACTTTCTTACTTCTAATAGGTATTGCAAATGTGCGAAATTTTGT
This sequence comes from Phacellophora camtschatica, assembly GCA_036873815.1. Classification (NCBI taxonomy): domain Eukaryota; kingdom Metazoa; phylum Cnidaria; class Scyphozoa; order Semaeostomeae; family Ulmaridae; genus Phacellophora; species Phacellophora camtschatica. The sequence continues at coordinate 29,071 of JAYJMH010000545.1, forward strand.
ATTATGGGTCAAGCCTAGTTTTGCACGTTTTGTGAAAGGAATCATAACAAATATTGATTTCCATAATTTTTGTTTGTTCTGGAAAATAGAGTTGAATATAACATATATTGTAATTCGAGAAACCAGCAACTGACTTTGAGCGATAAGACCTAAAACTTGATATTATAAACAAGGATGCTTAGAACTGAAAAGCAAAACGCGTGACAACTGTTTTATTTATTTCAATGTTAAATTGGTGACATGGAAGCTAAATTGCCGTTTTGATTTGTAGAATTCATTAGAAGGAAAAGTTCATTTATCGGGATACGGTGTCGAACTTGCTGTAAAAAGCACAGAATACAAGGCTGTGGATGATCAGAAAGTGAAAAGACAAGACGATGGAAGAGATTCCAGCAGACAACATGACGATGAAGATGACGTCGAGGGGTTTTTGTTTGGAAAATTAAGGTGAACAACGTTTTCAACAGATAGATTTTCTCTCTAATATTGTATATGCATGAATTTGGAGGAATATGTTTGAGACCTCATGTCTAACAAGCTATTACATTCCGAGGAATAAATTTCATCAGTAAATTTAGAAGTTATTGGCCAATGATTTTCTAACTGTGTTTTGAATGGATGCCTTTTTCATTTCAGGGATATTTATCCGGAAATTGTGGAGCATTTAGATAATTTTAAAACTCATTTAAAAGAAAGCAACCAAGAACTCGCTCCTCTTAAAGTCTGGCAGTTACAGGGTAAGAGGAAATTAATGTTTCCGTTTTTTCCTACTTTTTATAATTTATGTTACCCATATTTTGGTACGCCTAATATACGATAAAGATAAAGGCTGTGGTCATGTTGTTTTTATTGTAATGCTCTGTGTTGTAAAATGGAATAAGTAGTTGTGTCTATTGATATTAGACCATTTGACAATTTGTAGCAACGAGCGGCTTACTAAAATGAATTACCATTTATAATGAAACTGACAGTTGATTTTGTTAAAATTTAATAATTTATTATAATGACATTCACTTTAGCTTTATATAATTTGCTATTTTCATTAAATCTAATTTGCGATGAGCATTTTTTGAGATTATATTTTCAATTATATATTAAGCCCCGTCAACAATTTAAAAAAAAGTGTATGTACCCTGTATAGCCAAACTTCATATAGTACAAAAGACTGACTAGATTTACCATTACTGTGAAAA
>JAYJMH010000556.1:0-30253 GCA_036873815.1 Phacellophora camtschatica
AAAACTGCAAGTAGCATCAATTCCTTCAAACATAAAATAAAAAGCTGCTACATGCAAAATTTATCAAAGAATAAAGACATGTTTTTTTTGAATAAATTTAATAAATTCGTCGTGATTCTTTCTTTTTGTTAGGATTGAATATATAAATACACACTTCTAAAAGGGACCATCGCGGAATCAAGATCACCTCGATCTTTCTAATGTTATCCCTGACACTCTAGTTAGGGGTATGTTTTTTATGTTTTTAAGCGATCCTGTATTTTAATGATTTTGTAAATATTCTTATTGTAGATTTAAATTGTAAATATTATACTGTAATTTTTAAACTCTTGTAAATTTAGTGTCTAAATTATACTTGCCTACTTACTTAAAAAGTTTCGTTCATTCCCACATTCCAATTCCCATGATATTCCCACAAGTCCTCTGTGTGTGTTTAGACTGTTAATACAAGAGCACAAATTCTGGGCTTGAAATCCCCATCTTTTGAAGGATAATTGAAAGGAGGCTTTAAGAGGTCTTATGGTGAAGTTGAAATAGACCTGCTCGCAGTTTGCCACGAAAAGGAGGCAATAATTTTTGTTCTCTATTTACCGATGGGAGGTTATTAAAAACGTTTCTTCTGCTAGCAATAGTTGCTAAGGCATTTACCTGATCCCGTGTGTTATACGATAAGTTATAGCATGGTTTTATGTTTCATAATAAACCATTTTGTTCACATTCATAAGCACAGTAAATATATATATATATAAATTCTCAAAAATGTTTTGCCGCCCATGGATAGCCTCATCAGTGAATAAGTAGACCAACCTGGACGCTGGATGTTCGATTTTGAATCATTGCTGTCTGATGAAGGTTCGTTTTATTGTTTTCATAATATGTTAATTATAATATAATATATATAATATATAATACAGGAATTTATAATATGGATTCATATAATTATTAATTGATGATAGTTATAGCGTGGCATTTTTATGTTTCATAATAAACAATTTTGTTCACACTTATACGCACATTATATATATATATAAATTCCCAAAATTTTCGCCGTACATCGACAGCGTTATCAGCGATTTAACGTTTAATTTTATGTTTTAGTTTTACGTTTATTAACTACTTGCCCTTTACCATGGACTGGACTTACCCCAAGTCTATTTCTATTTTAATCCGAGAAATTTTTTTAATCTGAGAAGAAGAGCTGACCAAACATTTTTAAACCGAGTTCCTTGTCTCGTTCCTCGGATTTAACAAGAATTTCTCGGATTGAAAAAGAGAGAGACTTGGCGCAAGTCTACATTTACCATGAATCATTGCTATTGCACATTTCAATTCAGAAAATATTCAATAAAGACAACAAGTTCAGCTGCTACTCGAGTTTCATGCCTGCGCAATCGTCAGACAGCTAACATTGCAATTTACAAAAACACAAACAGAAAGACTTGAAATTGGAATTTGAATACAAATATGTGCTTTTTGGTTCGTGTTCAATCATAGTAGAGACTAGGACACAACAATCTCTAACGTATGACAAATGTTAATCGTTCTTAAAGTACATATTAACAAATTAATACATTATTTAAAAAGCTGAAATTTGCTCCATTTTATTTAGCTAGTGTTTTATTGTCGCCTCTAGCTCAACTAAAGCGGTGTTCTTGTTGACACGTAATGGGAAATTCGGCTCTGTTTTTATTAATATAGTTATTGTAGAAAGCAACAGTATCAGAAACGAGGCTGATACAAAGATCTCATTTTGGCTCCCTTTTATAAATGAGTTTTTAGTTTCAGGAAAGCACGAGGGTAGTTTAACCAGGGGTGGAGCCAATAGGAGGGGCAGGGCGTGGCTATTGTTCTTGCAGCCCAGTCGGCCAGATCTCTCCCTCAAGAACCTTTTCGAACCCTTCCCCCCAATCCTTTGAGGCTTGTTCCGCCCCTGAGTTTAACCATAGTTTAATCCTTACTTGACCTTATGACATGTCATTCATTTGAAACTCTGAAATTGTAGTAAATTGAGTAACGACTTTGTAAGAACAAAGTAACCTCAATTTCGGATCAGAAAACAATTAATGAGGAAAAATAATTTATTGTAGCTATTTACATGTTTATGAAGTTGCCCATTATACGTCTACGTTTGTTCTGTTTAGCAGAAAGATATTATCTGAGTTTTTATTTTACGAAGAAGAAAAAAGTCTAATTTCCACTGAGCGTATCAGCCGAGACCATACAGGCATCCTCCCTAAGCTTATTTAGGTAAATATATAGGAAATGTAACTTTAATTTTTTAGTCTAGATATTTCTAAATGTATACATATATATATATAAATGAAATAGGCAGTCGGCATGTCGGAAAACGTTGCAATGTATATATATATATATATATACATATTGTATATAGTAACGTATATATATATATATACATATTGTATGTAGGTTTTTGGTATTTTTTTTAATAGTTGATTTAAAAAAAATTATTTTAATTTTTTGGAGGGTTTCTTGAGAAACAGCATTTGTGATGAAGAGTGACCCTCCCCTTGGATATTTTTTAATGAAATGAAATAGGCAGTCGGCATGTCGGAAAACGTTGCAACGTTTCCACTCAATGGAAATTGGGCTAATCTCAAGTAAACAATTTCTATTTAAGAAACAAGTTCTGCATTTGCTACTCGAAAACGATGTTTTAAGTTTTAGGCAAATCTGGCAAAGGTTCTTTCAGGGGTAGGGGTAAAGTAGTTGTTGATGTTGTTGATAGATGTCTATACCCCCAAAATTTCAAACAGGTAGCATAGATTTGAAAGAAATGTATCGTTTCCTGAAAAAATATTTATTATATTAGTATATAAGATAATGAATAATGAAAACAGTACAATCGGATTTACATGTGGTGAGATTGGTAGAGTTGAAGTAAGACAAGTAATGCATTCAATGTTAATAATTGAACTACAAACACTATTTTAACTAACCAGTTCCATACTCTGGATGTCGACTTAACAGCCCACGACATGGCTTTTGATTTTTTCGCATTACTGATCTTACCCCCCCCCCCTCATCATCATACCCATCTTACTCTAAAAAAACGTTTATTGATTTTTGGAAAAACTTTATCACATTAGATATATTTTACATTTTAATTTTTCCTTTTATGTTTTTTGGAAAGCTTTCTTCTAATCATTCTCGCAGTGTGTTTACCATATTTATTGAAATGTTTTCCATGGTGTTTATGGTTAAGTTCATTTCGTTTCGACGATGACGTAGCCACAGGCCTTATTACTTTCTGTTCTTCCTTTGCTTTGAATCCTTCTTGTCCCGTCGAGTCTTTTGAATCAGACGATCCAGATTTTGTGCCAATGTCATCTGGCAAAAATGCAACTCCTGTCACTTGTGGCACGATTTTCACTGGTTTGGGCGGCGGGACTTCAGGAATAGGTTGTTCTACAGTGATATGCAGATCATCTGAGTGAGGCTCGTGGTGTTCTTCCGTGTGTTCATGATTCATGTGCTCGTCGTGCCCGTGCCCGTGACCGTATTCCTGTGTTTGTTCGTGTTGTATTTCACGGCCCTGTACGTGATCGCCATGCCCCTCTGAACTGTACCCAGACGAGAAATGCTCGCCAGGAGCATGGTTATGATTAACTGCTGTATCGGTGCTCCGATGGGCGTACCCATGATGGTGGGCTTGCAAACCAGCTCCGTGACCACCAATTATGTTGCCATATCCAGTGGAATGAACCTGACCATGTCCTCCGTCCATATGTCCGTAATTGCTGCCCGCATGGCTCTCATAGCCATGGTTTCCTTCTTCATTACTATGGTGACCCATGTTTCCTTCGTAACCATGGTGACCTATGTTTCCTTCATAACCATGGTGGCCTATATTTCCTTCATAACCATGGTGGCCTATATTTCCTTCATAACCATGGTGGCCTATGTTTCCTTCATAACCATGGTGGCCTATGTTTCCTTCATAACCATGGTGGCCTATGTTTCCTTCATGATGTTGTCCACCGAAACCATGATACCCTTCACCCAGTCCATGATGTCCACCATATCCCCCTAATTCTCCATTTTCATGATCGTTGCCAGCACCATGGTAGCTTTCTTCAATCCCACCATGACCATTTTGTCCATGACCAATCCCATAATTCCCATCACCCATCCCATGTTGCCCAGTACCCATCCCATGATGCCCAGTGCCAATCCCATAATTCATATCTCCCATCCCATGATGGCCAGTGCCAATCCCATAATTCCCATCACCCATCCCATGATGCCCAGTGCCAATACCATAGTTTCCATCTTCCATCCCATGATGCCCATTTCCAATCCCATAATGACCATCAATATTTCCATGATGCCCATTGTCAATACCATAATTCCCATCACCCATCCCATGATGCCCAGTGCCAATACCATAATTTCCATCTTCGATCCCATGATGCCCATTTCCAATCCCATAATGACCATCAGTGCTCCCATGATTCTCAGTACCAATGCCATGATGACCATCAATATTTCCATGATGCCCGCCATTAAAACCCACATGACCTGTGCCAAGACCTATGTGGCTCATGCCATATGGTTGGTGACCCCCGTCAAATTCATGTTGTCCAAGATAATGAGGAGCTTCATCGTTATGGTGACTATTGTGATATTCTGGTGCCCCGTAACCATGCCAATCACGATGGCTCTCTCCAATGCCTCCTTCAGACCATACGTCGTGACCTGCAATTGCATTCCCGTGAGTTTGATGTCCCTCATGGTGACTCCAACCAGCCTGGTGTCCATGATGACTCAAGTCATTTCCGTGGTTCCCCCAAGATGATTCGTGTGGGCTATCTATGCCGTGGAAATATGGCTCGCCGGCATGTGGTTGGTCTTCGCCTCCCAAATGGTTTCCTCCCAAGTGGTTGTGGCCATCGTGTTCAAATTCATCATGGTGCATTCCGTGTTTGTATTCATCTGGCATAGCTGAATCGGAAGCCAAAGGCACGCCGAACGATTCCCTACGCGTACCGATAGGTGTCTTTCCTGGATTGGTGTTATTGTCATCTTCTCCAGTTTTGCTTTCTCCAGCAACTGAAAGGAAGAAAATTATGACTGGATTTGAAATTATGACTGGATTTGAAATTATGGCTGGAATTAAAAAAAGGCTGGATTTGAAAATGTGGCTGAATTTGAAAACTAGAAAATAAATTACGTTTGGTAACAACAAAACTTTGGGGTAGCTTTTGCAAGAGCATAATGATAATTTTCAAGAAAATTACGGTCCTAAAAAGTTTCTTCATTTGACAGCAGTCTTTAGGCGCCATTTAGCATTAAAAATTTACATCAACATTATAGTGGTTTCGGACAATTAAAGTTTCGGAAGATATTTGTCCGAAAGTTTGATCATCCAAAACTTTTCCATGATAATGTACCAAAATTATATCAATGTTTCTTTTTATAAATAAATATTTGGCCATATCGTAATGCATCATTATGTCCATGTCCAAACTGCTAAAAGCATCTGTATGTCAACCTTACACGTGATGAGAATTTTGGCGGTTCAGATGAAATCTGATTGCTCGTTCAATTTTGGCTTCAAATCTTTAATGAACAACATTTCGTAGATTAGACAATCTGTTTTCCCTCGACATTTGCGCAATATTATATTCTTTAAGTAATGCTATTTAACCTTTTTATCAAAAGTCAAGGATCCTCTAACTTGTGGAATCGAAATTCTTTTTCTTTTCTCTGGGGATAACCGGCCATTTTATTCCTTATTCGTCGACCGGTATGAAAAAATGCAAACTTTATACTTAATAAGAAGGGGTTACGATAGAGAATTGAGCTTTATTAAGAAACCCCCAAAGAACAATTCGATAGAAATTATAGTTCCGTAACTGCAAGCTAGAAAAAACCCTGAAATGTTAATGCAGTCCTAACAGTTTCTAAAAGTTTAAGAAGGACCTTCTTATAAAGCAGTTTCTTACGTAAAAAAAACATGCATGTTTACGATTCCAATATTGATTTGTTTACCGTTGACCAAAACTTTTAAATATGCATCATTAGATATAAATATTATTGTTTGTATGCTTTTTTAACCATATAGCTATTTAAATCCAAAGAAACTCTTTTGTAATAAGAAGCAAAATAAATAACTACTTACTTATTTATTTATTTATTTGTTTTTCCTAAGCAAACGTAACAATAATAAAAATTGGTTTTCTAACTTTTTGACTTACCTTTTAGAAAATTTACATTGAAAACCAGAAGTAAAATAAAAGCAAGAAGCATCTTTAGTCTGTTTTCTTGATTATTTATACAAACATTTCATTTTCGCGTTGATTAAAATTTTATAAGTTTGTGCAGTTCTTTTTCTATTATATCATTACCAACCTGTATTTTTGTTGTGCAGCCAAGCATATTAATTGTCAATCAAAAACCTGTAAACATTTTTTTAACATTCATAGAAGATCACTGCGCCTGTTACTTTTACTCTACAGGGTGTAATACAGCTGGAGTTTGGGCTTGTTTCGGCAGCAGGTGGGGATTGATTTGGGCCATGTTTTTTCTTTGGGGTTTGGGCACGGGGGTACGCTCTAATATATTGGCACGGGTATGTGCCGCCCTAATATATTGGTATGGGTATGTATGAATTTTTTACATCCTCATAAAAATACAACGATAACAAAGTTACAATAATGATACCAAAGGGAGCTTGTAACTACATTGCAACCCTGTGTCCTTAATCCACACTGTCAAACCCAGGCGACCTGGACCGGGTGAGGCTGACCTCGACCTCATACAGACCCAAAATTTCGAGCACAGTGATTACCAATTTGTGTAGTGGATAAATGGAAGTTGTGCAGTAATAAACGAATAATTATGCACTTGTGTATTTCAGGTGTTATTTACCTCATGACTCAAATTGTAGCCCGTCTTGTTATACAAAAAATTCAAAAAGGTGCATGTAGACTACATACACGAACACAATGCATTTGGCATGCTTTTCGAAAAGTTGAAATTTGAATTAGGGCCAGAATAATTTAAATTTTAGTTTATTTTATTGCTAGCGTGTTGCCAACCGGTTACTAAACCCCTAAATTTTTAACGTTTGATTATGGAGGAATAGAAAAAAAATCTTAAAGAGTTTTACAGTGATCCAGGACAATAGGACTGATGGAATATAAGGCAAAAATATAGTTGCTCATGAAAATTCAACTAGCAATATTTGTAATTTTCAGGAAGAACATTTTAAAAATTTGTGAAATTGAGCAATCCTACTCCGAGATATTGTAAAATGAAATGTTCAATTTTGTATGGCATTGCAGTGAAATGTAAACAATATTCTTATTGCATTTATATTGTGTGATGTCAATTTCTTTGAACTTTAAAATATTGTTAGTTTCATGAATTATAAGCAACTTCATTTTTTATCTTTTATTCCATTGCGGGGATCATTGTGAATTGGGTTTGGGCAACCTTGTTCCATTGAGCCAAGACTCTTTTTATACAAAGTTCCATTCTCCCACGGATATTTTTCATTTTTCCAGGCAAACATTTTGAAATACTGGGAACGAGGTTGATTTTGGCGGGCTTTTTAACAGTGTTATTTTGATTTTGCTAGAGCCGCCGCCATCTTGCCAAACCATCACCATGCGAAAATATAATTATGGAGAATGTAGGCGCAACAAAGTTCAAAGCAGAAGAGACAAATCCATCATTGATGACCAAAGGAACTTTAATTCGATTGTTCTGTTGATTGTTTCAAAGAAAGGTATAACTTAACTGTTATATTTAAATATACTGATAGACGTGTCGCAAAATATATGTATGTAGTTTATTAGTCACAGACAGCATGCACTTTTATTGCAGCTGATAAACAACACACAAAGAACAAGACAATTGAATTTTTGGTTTTACTTTCATTTTTAGACCAATCAAATTTAAATCTTGTTACTATTGGCTTTCTATAATTCTGATTAATTGTTTCGTGTAATATTATTTTACCATAATTCACTATTCCGAGCTGTCAATCAATTTCTCACCTAGGGTAGCAACTGTTGCTAGGTCCGAAGAAGCGGACAAAAAGACAAATGGTCGGAAAAGCGAGAAAAAGGACAAATACAGTTAACAAAGGACTTAACAGCTCGGAAAAGTGAATGTTTGGAGCTCAACTGCTTTTTTGTTGTGTGTAGCAATATGCCATCACTAACTGGCATCAGCTGAATAAACTCACACACCGGAAGATTAATTTCAGAAAATAACCAATGCACAGAAATTAGCTCACTTATTTATCTGATTTTTTCATTGTACAACAAGGGATAACAACAACAACAACAACTGTGTATTGAATACTAATACAAGAACCAAATATAAATTAGAGTGTCCAACAACAGAAAATGATAAAATCACTACTGACTATAGTTAGACTGACACAACAGATTCTGTTAGTGGATAGATTTATGTCTAATATGTTTTGATCATACATAAAGACAGATTGCTTTTCATCATGTAATTGAAAACCTTTTTAAATGAAGCCCTGTGAAGATTGAATTTGAGTTAATTGTGCATTTTTTGCAACTTTTTTTTAAAATTCTTGAAATATTTTTTGAAAATGTAAAAAACTAGTTTTAAATAATTGACTTTTTAACTGGAAGCAAGTAATTAATTTTAAGTGGGTGACAACTAAAAACTGTTTTACTCATATATGAACCCAATTTGAACTTATGTGAAAGCCAGTCTGTTTCACCCAGTGATGAATCTTCAAGATGAATTTCAAGATCGTTACATAATCAGGGTAAAATCATACCTTAACTTGGTTATTGTTTACGTAATATAAACTTGGTGAAAACAGACCTGAACTGAATCTATACTTAAAATTTAGTTCACAGGATATATTTATTGTTGTTTTTAATTTTCATGATGGAAATCATTTTTACTAAGTGCCAACATTGGAAACATGTTATTCCATTTACATGAAGATATTACAAAGCCACTACTTAGTAGTTCTGTTTCACTGCTTGTGTCACTAGGTTTTCTAAATTCACTAGGCTAGGTATCATGTTATGTTTAAAGCATTCAGAACAGCACATCAAGACTTTCAGGTTAATGAGTAATTGTTCACGAGTAGCTTCAACATACCACAATACTTAACACATGTTCACGAGTAGATTCAACATACCACAATACTTAACATAAATTAAAACTAAATGCTGATTTTTGAAGCATGGGTAATATGTTTTTGCCTTCTGACTGCTTATTACTTCTAACTTTATAAATTTGAAGCTAGAAATGCAAGGGTAATGTAGGACCTTGTTATATCACACACTAGTATCATGAAAGATAATTGTAATAATTTATCATGAGATAATTGGAATAATTTATCATGAGATAATTGCAATAAATTATCACAAATAATTGCAATGAATTTTCACAGATAGTTGAAATATATTATCACAGATAATTTCAATAAATTATCACAAATAATTGCAACAAATTATCATATATAAAATACTTGCAATAAATTATCATTGATAATTGAAATAAATTATCATGAGATAACTGCAATAAATTATCATAAATTGCAACAAATTATCATAGACAATTGCAATGAATTATTGTGCTTTTTACATCATTTTAGTTTTTTCAAGCAGTCATTTATAAGATGGTTTAATGGTAGAAATTACTTTATAAATGCTTGCTTGAACCCCAAAAGTTGTTTTTGTGGATTTAATGTGCAAATATTTCTAAGCATTGGTGACGTTTCACGAATTACCCCCTTACTATCATTGTCGTGATATGTGCTACATAAAGAAACTAAGCTTGGTTATCATCATAATTATCGATGATTCAACAATATATTGTTTTTACAGTACTTGTTAAAATGCCAAAAACAGTAAGAACTAACCACAAAGTGTGAACAGCTTTTAAAGCTTCAAGAATTTACTAAATATTTTGCCCAAAATTACGAAACTGTTGTTTTAATGTTAACTTACAAAGCTACTTACTAAGATGTATAACATTTTTAGAAATTCCCTAACACCTCCCCCTTTTAAAAATCTTGTCTCTTGACAAGGTTGTCCGTTGTAGGTCATTGTGACATCATCATTGTCTCCTCCTCTTCAAAGACTTCCTTGTAGGCTAAAAAAGAAAAATTCTGAAAATTTAGTAAAAAGAAGGAAGTCTTTGTAAAGGGGAGAAAATGTTGATATAAAAATAAATATAACACCAGACAGAGTATTGAACAGAAACATGAAATATATATTCCCAACACTAAATAGTAAGATTTAAGCACTTTTTTTCTTTTCTAAATCTTTTCTAAATTCGATTATTGTTTATATAAATCGATCATATGCGAAAATTTGAAAAATTACTGGAATATGCGATGACGTAAAAATTACTTTAAAAACTGCATATTAGAAACTATAAGAACCCGCATAAAATAAATTTTTGATAAGAAACTGGTTTTAGACGAGAATTTTGAAACTGTTTTTACGTGTAAAAGGGTTTGAAATGCAAGAATCTCAAAAGGCTGAAAATGTTTCTTCTCAGGAATCATTTATGTTCGCTGTAAAACTAGTAATGCTTTTTTGTGTCCCTTAAACCTCCTGTTATATGCCCTGGGTTTCATAAGTTTGTAAGTAAAACATTTAGACTTATTTACGTGGTATATAAGGACGATGGCTTGTGTCAGTGATACTATTATGATAAAAGCGAAAGATACACATCGTGCATTAATAATTATTATCGAAACAAACATATGTCGATAAAACAACAAAATTAGGAATGATGTGTTTGCAAACTGATGGGTTTATATATATAGGGGGCTTATATTTGGGGGCCTTCTATACGGAATGACTTGAATGTTTGCTAATTGATGGGTTTATTTTCGGGGGGGGGGGGGGGGCTTATATCCAGGGGTCTAATCGGAGGTTTCCGGTTACTCTCACTCTTCCAATCGTTTCTCATTTTCATTCCCGATTTTGAAACACTTATGTGCAACGATACATAAAAGGTTCCTTGGGTCACTTACAGAATTTTTAAATAAAAATGAAAACACAAGCAATTTAATTAAAAACATTTGACAAAGACTATTAATTGAGTCCTACCATAAATGGAAACTTTGTTAAAGGAGACAAAGATTATTAATGGCGACCTTCGATAAATAGACTCATTGTTAAAGGGGACAGATATTATTAATGGAGTCGTTACATAAATAGACTCATTGTTTTGTGTTCAATAAGGAACTGATTGGATAATCAATTTATTGAAACGAACAATTATTAATTAACAAGGGGCTGCAAGCCACTTTTATCTGTGTCAAACGTTTTCAATATCAAATAAATAAGGAACGTTTTAGGCCACATTAAAAAAGTTTATTTTACGCGAGTGACTACTGTATTGCTATTGCATTCAAGGACCGAGATATTTGGGGGGAGCTAGGGCGCCTTGGTCCCCCCAAAAATGTTTATGTAGCATAAAAAGGAAGCATATAGACTCAGCCGGGGGGCTGAATAGAGGAGTCTTTACTGACGGGCTACACTCAAACAAAGAATTGTATCTCAGTCCTTGATTGCATTTGCGACTGCTAACAAAATGCACCAGGCAGCTTTCACAAGAAACTGAAATTAAAAATCGATCGAAAAAAATCACAAATAATAATAATAAAAATCCTACCAAAAAGAAACCCGTTTTAAGGTCGTTGCTGTTGTGCACCAGCCTTCGTTTTGTGCACCTTTCCTATAAAAGGAACAAAGATATCTTGATTGTGAGGCAATATTAATATATGGAGGCAATTTTATTCATTCTGAGGCCATTGATGTATTACTAAGGCGTGAAATCGAGCCATCGGGCATTCGGGCATTGGCGACGGCTTAGTAAACATGAAGACCCAATACATTTATGGCATTATTTTAATGGGGCATCCATAAAGTACCTTACGCACTAATTTGGCTACTCTTTACCCCTCTCTTTGTACGCAAAAGAACAATAGAACAATCTAACAATGACAATAAATGTATGTTTTTGGTTTACCCCTTCCCGCCTCAGTGCGTACGTATTTTATGGATGCCTCTTAAGCCATTAGCCAAGTGAATAATGTCCTAGGGCTCAAATCACTGTCCCTTTGCGCGTAACTTTTTTTTAATGAAGGATTGAGCTTACAAACTACTACTTTGTTCCTCCGTATTTTATTATTTTACTGCGAATTTGTTTGTTTGTTTGTTTTCTGGAACGGAACATCTGTGATGAAAAGCATATGAAACTAGAATCAAAGGAGGGGGGGAGGACAATTATCGCAATGATGGAAATCGAGGTAGTTAATTTAATGTAAATTCGTGTCTGGTGATAAACCATTGATTGGAACGTTAAGCGATATTCTGATCAACACACATGTCAAACATCCTAAAATATTCTTTAACTTACGCCACTCTGATTATAACTGAATCAGCGTTCATTTTAATAAATTCATTGTTTTTTCGACTCATGTTTTTTCGATTTTGTTCTTAATTTGTTGTCGTGGTTTTCTAAGATCTAAAATTTTGTAATCAGACCTTCGGCTCGATTCTACTCTAATAGGTATGAAACCTTATTTATCATTATATTACAAGAATTAGAAAAATTGTTTCTAAAGTCTCTTCATTAACTTTCATCCTCGCTTTCTCTTGTCGCACTTTCGTGCAAACTAGTCGAACTAACAATCGAATTATGTGGTGACGTCGTCTCTTGTCGTAACGGCGAATCTTTCAATGAAACAACGCCTGTTGGCGAAACATCGCCGTGTAGTTTCATGTGCTTTCGTAACGAACTTGGATGCGTGTAACTCTTGTTGCATCCACCAATTCGACACGTGTACGGTTTGTCGGAAGTGTGAACGTGCGAATGCTTTTTACGATCACTTGAATTTGCGAAACGACGTCCACACCCAGTGAACTCACACACGAATGGTTTTTCACCTGAAAACGAAAGATTTTCAACGAAATTTTATTGTTACGTTTTAGCCATATTGTTACGTTTTGGTCATATTGTTACGTTTTGGCCATATTGATACGTTTTAACCATATTGTTATGTTTTGGCCATATTGTTACGTTTTGGCCATATTGTTACGTTTTGGCCAGATTGTTACGTTTTGGCCATATTGATACGTTTTAACCATATTGCTACGTTTTGGCCATATTGTTACGTTTTGGCCATATTGTTACGTTTTGGCCAGATTGTTACGTTTTGGCCAGATTGTTACGTTTTGGCCATATTGTTACGTTTTAACCATATTGTTACGTTTTAACCATATTGTTATGTTTTGTTTTGATATTTTGTAATACTTGTAGTGTTTTGTTATACTTGTAGTATTTTATGATACTTGTAGTATTCGTAATACTTGTAGTATTCTTTAATACTTGTAGTGTTTTGCAATGCTTGTACCGACTATCTCCTTTTAGATTAGACGAAAAATTGTTCATCTCTGTAGTTTACGAAAGAATAAAGTTAAAGCGGCAACAAAGGAATGTGAAATTATACGCTTTTACTAATGACAAATAATATGGTTTTTAGTTTTAGTAAGGTGACCACCACCTGACGAAAGGTTAAAATTTTCTACATATATCAATTTGACAAATTAGCATGAATCGTAAGACGATTGGACAGCCACAGTTAGTTTGTTTACATAGTGTTATCTTGTAATATCTTTTTCATGCATACACCTTTTTCATCAGAACAGCTAGCCTCGGGTTTAAGGGGCCCCCCATAGGGGTTACAATTCACGGAGTACATTGTTAATTCGTACAAGATTTCAAATTCTGGCGTATATCGGTCTGACCAATTAAAATCGTGCACATGATATCATGTTACATTTCCAACTGACACCTGAATTTAAATCCACAAAATTATGCGAATGTTCTGCCTACTATGTCTTGACTTGTTTAAGTCCCAGTTTTGACTTGTTCAAGTAAAAAATAATTACACTAAATATGGAAAAAGAAAAATTGGAACAAGTCAAATCATGACAGGAAAAACGTAGCTGCACTTAAAACCAATTCATACAATGTGGGCGCCCTTGCTCGTGCCTTCTCTCTTTTCAAAAATATTGTCAAAGCGTGTTTCGGTCAAGTTCAAGAGAAAAACATCTGCATACTTTGTTTATACTTAACGTATATAATTTCTGAGATGCCAACAAAATTTAATCAAAATATAATCCTGATTTCTGGTAAAGGTTGTTCTTACATAAGTGTTTACTCTTAGCATGCATAACTCAAAGATTTTTAGGAAACGTTGGTTTCTTCGAACCAAATGTTTATATGTCTATTTTGATTTGATGATGATTGAAGTGATGGTTGATTATTACGGTTGATATTTCTAATGCTCTATGATTGAATCCATGCTCGTAGAAACGTCAAGTATTCCAAATTCGATATTTGTATTTCCTAAATCGAACGCAAAGAGTTTTGCAAATTTCTTGCAATTGAAAAACTGGAATTTGCAGGAAATGCAAGGGCAAGATTTATAATTGAAACAGAAATTCTTGAAGTCGCAATTCACAACTCTTAGTAACATCTGAAAATGTAAAATATTCTTATTGTTTACATGGAATCACAGCGACCGCGGCCTGGCGTTGAATATCTCACAGTTTGTTCCGAAAATCAACGAAAGTTGTTATCCTTCAGCGGTCTAAAACACTGTAAATTTGAAATGAAAATGAGAAATTTGTTGAGGGTTAGGACAATCGGAATCAGTTTGACACGAAATGAGGGAGAGTCACAGGGAAATGGCACAAAAGTTCGCGGTGGTTCATTGAAATGGAACAAAAAAGAACCCTGGAATGGTATTGATGAATTATCAGCGGGCGGCCTTGTTATGTGTACATTTGGAAACAAAAAATATGCGTACAGTGTTGTAATATGTACAATACATCGCAGTTGAATCTGAAACATTTCTTCAATCTGTTTAGAATTCATGTTTAGAATGTGGCAAATCGACAACAGAGTTTTTGTTGATTCAATCTAAATCGATTAATCGATTAAACTATTCGAAAATTCTGAAGATGACCATGTCATGTACTATGTTAAATTCATTTTATCTTTGCAGTACACGCTTTTTTATAAGAAACCAGTTTATAAGAAACTCGCTACGAAGAGCTCCAAAAGTTATAAACCTTTAATAACGTTTTTTAAGTGTTAATAATAATAAAAATAATATATATCACGTCTCCATTTCGGAGTAGTTACTCTACCTAAAATGCAGTAGGGGAGAGGTTAAATTGTTTCATTATATGAATGATTCAACGATTTTTCGTAATTTGTGAAGTTCTTTGCGGTTGCTTTTCATCAGATTATACGTTTTAGGCATGTTTTCGGAGAATCTAGGGCATTTCCATATATGTTCGATGTATTCATCATTTGTAAGGCGGCACCAACAAAGTTTCTCGTCAGAATTATTTGCTTTTTTCTGGCATTAATTTGTCAATTGACGAAAGATTGTCACCTTTTTATGGATGATTAAGACACACAAATTCGTGACAGTAATACGTACTCGCGAAATAAAAAAATATTTTAAAAATTTAATCATAAAATTTACTTTAAATTCAGAAACTTCTAGTAAAAGAGCCGAGCTTCGTTTTCCGTAAAAAAAAACGTGTAGTCCTTCTCTGCCTGAACATATATGCTCTGCTGAAAGGGTACTTAGATGGGAGTAAGATGGTTTAAATTATGGTCAAAAGCCAACACAGATTCAGAAACCGGATGCAAGTATTGGGGCCATTTCCTTTCGAAATTTCTCCTCTGGAACGAGGTTGGAAAAGTTCTTATCTCCAAGCTACGAGTTTCTGCCTAAAAACATTTATATGACATTAAGCTGTTTACTTATAAATGTATTGTGGTCTATAGTAGATTGACGAAATAATGTGTCGGATTTTGGGCTCCAGATGCTAAGATCTTTGAATATGTTCTCCTGTATTAAATTATTAAACTGTATTTTGTGGTCCTGATTTTTACAAAATATTAAAGATCATATCTCGATGAGGGCACATTTTTTAAATCTTGTATTATTTGTAATTTTTTTGAACCACAATTTGAAGTAACAGAACATCTACTTTTAATAAAACAATGATTTCCCGTGATGATACTAAACGCACCCTGCTGCGCTGGTAAACGCCGGTTGGTTTTGAAGCTTTGAGATTTTTTTTAGGAAAGAATCACTTTCTATTAAGCAGCCACGTCTTCCAATAGTATTGGATTTTTATTTGGGAGAAAATCTGCTCTACTATAAACTCTACTCGGGGTATTTTCTCCGGGTATTTATTTGGGTATCTTCGGGTATTTACTCGGGTATCTTCGGGCATTTATTCTGGTATCTTCGGGTATTTACTCGGGTATCTTCAAGTATTTACTTGGGTATTTTCAGGTATTTTTTTGGCTGTGTCTTTTCTTGCACAGTATGGAATTGTAATATTGTACGCTTTCATTATTATGTTTTGCGGCATTCATAGAGTATGAGCAATATTTTTGCGTCCGTGTTGTGCAATAATTCCAATAAAACAAACAAATAAAGTATTATAAATTGTACTTGAACATACTATATTATTTTTCCCAAAGTACAGCATCCATTAAGTTTCGGCATCCATAAAATACGTTGGCACTGAGGGGAAGGGGTAAATCGAAAGCGTACATCGATTGTTATTGTCAATTTTTTCTATTTTTGCATGCGAAGGAGGAGGGGGTAAAAAATAGTCAAATTATTGTGCACGTGCTTTATAGATGTCACGTGAAAACATGATATTGTTCACGTGAATCAATAGCTTTTTTTCATGTAAAAACATGATCACGTTACTACAGCCTAAAAAAAGCTATACGTTTTTATAAAAACAACCTTTATAAGAAACGGCAGGCTGAGATTTGGGACAAATTTTGTTTGGTTTATTTATAACTATTTAGAATTTATTTATTTACTTATTTATTTATAATTTAAAATTTATTTATAATAAGTTTAAAAAAATTGCTGTTGTCGAGCACTTGATCTGGAGCACACTTTAAATTAAGAAGGGTTGGGGGGGGGGGTAGGAAGTCGTAAAAAACAGCCCAAAAATATGAACAATCCATGCTGAAACCAATGATGCTAGCTGTTCTTATAAAAAGATAAAGTGTATACATTTCAGTACTATTGTAACTCTGGCCAAAAAAGATGTTTGATGGGATCCATTATTTCTCATAACACATTTTAAATATGTAACAATGGAAACATGTATTTGAAACAATAGATTTGTAACAATGGGAATGAACAAAAGAATAGATTTATAACAATGGGAATAAACAAAAGAATATATTTTATTATTATTCAGAAGAGTATAACATGCATAAATATAATGTCGCTCGTGAATACACTAGCTTTTACTGAGCCTTAGCTACTTGAACATTCAATGGTGTGACGAGCCATTCGACCTTTCCTCTACGTAACAGCGAAAAAGAAAGAAGACTGGTCACCAAATCGAATGTTTGTGATATTTTAAACATGTGAATATTTTTTGGGGCACCTGGTCAATGTTGTTTTCCATTGTGTTCATCTTTCATGTAAATTTCGTTATATACCGGATGACCCAACAAAAATTACCCCGGTTGCAGGGCTATGGCTTGAAATCTTTAAAGCTAGCAATTTCAAATTGTACTCAAAACAATTACCAAAGGGCAAACTTAGAGTTCGAGGTATCAGCCAGTCATCTGCAACTAGTCTAAAACTGGAGAATAAAATAGCTCTCATCCGTGAGATTTCAAGTCAATTTCAAGGAATGCCGTTAATTTCCAGTCCACGTGCCATTTTTTGACATAAAAACAACCTCCTTGCCCCATATCAACTTGGAGGGCTTGATCAGTGAATATTTTCACATTTTAAACTCCAAGCTCGCCATTAAATCAAGCAGGTTGTTTTAATGCTAAAACATGAACTGAAAATCAGTGATATTTTTTCAATTTGAAAGTTTTGGACAAGCAAAAGTGGTCGCAGGCAACTGGATGATGGCCCAAACTTCTAGTTTGCCCTTCAGACACCCTTTTGTGCAAAATTTTAGATGTGTATTCTCCTTGAGATGGAGATATTGTTTTTCTGGTCACCTGGTAGTTTGTATATCTTTCAATAAAATGTTGTTTCACATTATAAATGTTTTTTATTTAGATTTTTATTTTATATTTTGCAAATCTTTCATATATAAGATATAAGGATCTATACCTTGTTTTATGTTTTATATATCCTTCACGTAAATCATATGCTTTGCTCAAAATAAAACTCTTGGGTCAGGATGCAAGCAGCAACATTGTATATATATATATATATTAAATTAAGGATTCAACACTGAAGTTTGTTGGTTGATTAATTGATTAATTAGAAGCTTTATTTAGTTAAATATTGTACAGGTGGCCTTGGTAGTTTTTGAAACATAAGCATAATTTTCCTCGGTTATTGTTTTAAAAAGTATTTGAAACAATTTTGTTAGTAAAGTTTACGATAATGTTACTGTTAACTGCGATAAATGCAGTGAAATCTTCGATGAATGCAGTGAAACCCTCTATGAATGCAGTCAAACTTATGATGAATGCAGTCAAACTTTCGATGAATGCAGTCAAACCTTCTATGAATACAGTCGTACCTTCTATGAATGCAGTCAAACTTTCGATGAATGCAGCCAAACCTTCTATGAATGCAGTGAAACCTTCTATGAATGCAGTGAAACTTTCTATGAATGCAGTCAAACCTTCTATGAATGCAGTCAAACCTTCTATGAATGCAGTCAAACCTTCTATGAATGCAGTCAAACTTTCGATGAATGCAGTCAAACTTTCGATGAATGCAGTCAAACCTTCTATGAATGCAGTCAAACTTTTGATGAATGCAGTCAAACTTTCGATCAATGCAGTCAAATCTTCTATGAATACATTCAAACCTTCTATGAATGCAGTCAAACTTTCGATGAATGCCGTCATTCCATAATAATACGGTGATTGTAAAAGTTTACTGTAATGATATCCCAAAAAGCAGTATCAAAAATCGCCATTATATTTAAACGCAAACCTTAGCCATTTTCACAGTTTATTTGGAACGAATAAACTTTATATAGTAATCTTAAATGAACTACAATTCTTTCGTTGTCTGTCATCTGTTATTAATTTTAGTAAACAAAAACAAACGGACATGTGAATTTCCTTTGGTTTTTTTTTTATTTTGGCAAATTACGTTGAGTTGGTTCAGAGTGTGCCGCCAACAATATGATGATGAGTTAAAAAGTTTGATCAATACGCTTCGATAACTGCGTTTAGAAGGTATCAGAATGATTGCTTGCCTATTGCAAATTGCTTGCCTCGTCAACAGAAACTGGTAATTTCAGGGACCGCGGAGCAGTCTGAAAATTGGTGGTTGGGGGGGGGAGGGGTTAAAAGATGGCACTAAAAAGCATCCAGATAAAACTGATTACAATGATAACATATTATTTTCAACTTTTGTAGAAGATTTCTTTGAAATTCTAGGTCTGACTTTTGCAAAGAAACTTATTAACGTTATGATTCTGTATTTTTCATCGAGGATGCTAAACTGTATTTACTGATTTAACGGGATGTAACACGATCTCCGCTTTACGGCCATGTTCCGTTAAAACGATATGCTCCGTTAAAACGGGATTTCACCATACCAGGTGAATCAAAAAAACTTTAAATGCTTTGAAAAACCATCAAAATTAGATTTTTTTTACCGATCGCTAAACTTTATTTTCCTTTATTTGTGTAAAAGATGAACTTGATTTTGGTTGGGCGAAGGAGTAACTCGCCTAGGCGGGATAATTTACTGTGAGTGTTAACATGAGACAGCCGGGAAACTCGGCTAACCGAGATCTTGCCTTTTTCTGCCAGGATCCCGGCTAGCCGAGTTACACGGCTATCCATGTAAGCACTGCAACTGGAAACCATTGATTTTCTATACATGACGGGAATCTCGGCTAGGCGGGAAACTTGGCTCCATGTAAACAGGCCTTAAAAAGGGCAGTTGTTTTTCAAACGTTTGAGAGCGTAATGGAATGTCGAGGGTTTTTCCAAACGTTCAGACTTTGACCCAATAATAGCATATCGGGATATGCTATTTTAGTTTCTCATTTGTAAAGTTTATTTTCATTAGAAAAGATCAATTTTTAAATTACAATATATAATTCAGAGTCCAGAAAAGTGAGCATCCTGCCTCTAAGCGTATAACATTTGATCTTTATAAACCGTCCTTTTTATTTCATTTCATTCTAAAATTCTTTATACAGGGATACAAATTCAGATTAACTGTTTTACAATTGACCCTGTAAAATTTACAATTGTCCTCATTAAACAATGGGAATTAGGCGTGATTTGGGTGTGGCACATGATTTTCTTGTTTTTTCAACCTTCCTCCAGTCAATGACCATGCGACCGCGATGCTTTCCAGACTCATATGTATCAAAATTAATCTAGGTTTGCAATGATGTTTAATTTGTTGATGAAGATGGCTTCATATAAAGACTTGCCTTGCATTGAGATTTTCTCAACTTATCTGAAAGTATAATTTCTATTGAATTGATAATTTTCTTTGCATCGTTCTTGTCGCTTTATATCTTTGTTTTTTTTATTTGTATTTGTTTTGTTTGTTTGTTTGTTTATATGTATGTTTTTTGTTTGCTTGCTTGTTTGTTTGTACGTATGTATGTCAATCAAAAGTGTAACTACTTTAATTGACAGTTGTTTGATGATTGAGACAATTCTTGAAGGAAATTTTGTGATTTTTTGATAGTTTTACAAAACAAGAATATTTTCTACTTTTTCGTTGAAGTTTTGGAAAGCAAGTCTCAAGAGAGTCCTTTATAATTTATTATGAGCCTTTTGACAGTCTGTAGTGTAGGGAAAACATTGCTAAATTTCTAGACTATTTTAAATTGCTAATGTTTGTTTGCCACAAAATAGAACACCTACATATTTATATTTAACTGCAAGTAAAAATCTTTTCGTAATTTAATAACTATTCAAAAAGTGTGCACAAATTCAGATAGCTGTTTATAGATTTGTGTCTATTTCAAACTGGAAATGTTTGTTACAAAGCAAGAATATATAATGTTCTATTCATTGGGGTTTGAATGGCTAGGATAAAAAGTACATCTAATTCGATGGTAAACTATTTAAAATGTTTGTACTGGTGAATGAAGCTGGATTGAATTTTTTCATACTTTTAATCTGAAACAATATGGCCACAAAACAAGAATATACATGTTCTACTTATTGAAGGTTTGGCTTGCTAGTCAAGCTCTGGTTTGGAGTTGGAGGCAAATTTGAACTTCTAGATCTAGATTAATATTTCAACTCCCATACACCATGAACGAATAAGGACTTTCAAGTACTGTCGATTGTTGATGATTACTCTGAAAATTATTTTGGATTGATTTGAGGTAAATTCAAATCGCTAGCCCTGATCAAATATGTAATCTTTTTTGGAATTCCATATAATATGCGGAGTAATCTTGTTGCCAGAAAATACGACTGAAGCAAAAGTAATGAAGACAATCTTACTTCTAACAGAGTCGGATTGGGGCCAACTTTATCCTATTAAAATGCCAACCGGGGCCGACTTGTTGAATTATTGGGGGAGGGGGTGTCACAGTCCCCACACCCCTTCATTTGCGACCCTGTCTGTATGATATGTACTGTAAAATTTGTCAAAGTTTTATATTCGCATGATGATGTTAAAACATTCTGTATTTATTGATTTATTGATTAATCAATTTATTAGTTTATTAACATATTATTTATCAGTTTATTGGTAGTGAATCTTAGTATTAATATTTTGTGTGTGCATATTTTGACAAAGTTTTCTGATAATTATGTTTATTTGATAGTTATAATTTCTCACCACAAAGCAAGGTTGTTCATTCAAATTCTCAATTCAAAAGAAACATAAATAAGAAATTAAAAAAAAGAAAATTTTATGTTTCACTGACCTGTATGCGTCCTTTTGTGAATCTTCAAGTTTTCACTTCTTGCAAATAATTTTCCGCAGCCCGGAAAAGGACACGGGAATGGTTTTTCTCCTGTATGTACCCTCAGGTGATTTACAAGTTTATACTTAGCTTTAAAAGGCAGTCCGTTTCTGGGACAGTTTTGCCACTGGCACACATATAAACCGTTCCCAGTGTCTGCAGTCTGAACATGTTCTTCGTTCAGATGGTTCACTATGTCTTGCATAAGCGTAAACTGCCTCCCACATGGCTTCATCTTGCTATAACCATGCTGTTCTACCCACATACAAGTCATAATATGGGGTGTGGACGATTGACGCACATATGGGTAAAACATACCCGGCGATGTAGCTTGTCCCCCATGAACGAATGATTGATCTAAAAATTGAGCGTGAACGTTTGGTGGTGCGCCATATCTGTTTCTACTGTACACATCGCTTTCTAACCCGTACGGTACATGACTTGACAACAGAGAAGCGCTGTATCCTCGTGCCGGTGGAACGAAAGAGGGATAACACATGTAAGGGTTTGTTTGAGGCTCGTTAGATGTTAGACTGTGGTGACCTGTTGTTGGCCCTGTTGACTGCGACGGGTAGTAGCCATGTCGGTGAGCGTGTGGTGAGTAACGCGGAGAACTGCCGCTTCCCGTTCCCAAAGACTCGTAGAACGGCGCATTGAGACCCGCCGGACCTGCCGTGTTCCCTTGTAAGTGAATATGAGAGTCCTGTCTCAAGTAAGGGTCTGCATGGGCCGGGAAGGTGGCTTGGCTTGAATTGCAAGACGAGTGCATTGACGAATTGTGGAAAGGGGAATGAATGGGGTTTTGGATGGGTAATGCCTGAGGACTGAATCCTGATGGCGATTTGTGATCGAAAATGTCACTCATTGATTTGAAGCTGCAGTAATCATTAAATGAAAACCGATCCGAATGCAGGCAATAATGATGTGAACACGATCGAGGAGGATATCTGACTAGACTCATATACAGCAACGTGTAATGAAGCAAATTGATACACAGGGCCTAATAATGTTGCTCGTAGGAACTTTTGATGAATTTTCGGCTCGTTTGTTCGTTTGTTCGTTTGTTGTTTTTCAGTGTTGCACTGTTTTTCTAGAACTTTTTCTCAGCGATGAACTTCTTTTATGAATTGCGCTCAGCTCACCGCTTGGCAGTTTTCTCCGTATTACCGCCGACAACTTGCACTTCTGTCTTTTAGCGTTAATATATCCTTACGCTGTCCTTTCGTATTGTATCTTAATTCGGCGATTGTCATATATTATATCGGGATGATGTCGAGTAGATCAGCTCTCTCCCCGTGCTGCTTGACAGGCCCGCTTTGTGTGTGTTTCATTCGTTGACCTTGAATTCGAAAGTAATGAAACGTTCGTGAAATAATGAAAAATTACAGCGAATAAAGACATTATCATGAAGCACATTATCATTCAACTTTGAATCAATTTATTGCAGAAAATATTCCACTTTTTAGCAACACCGCAGAGCATGCGTTCGCTATAACTGATGTCTTTTGAAATTGTTTTTAAAGGAGCGCTCCATGACTTTTAGTGTCTGACCTGGTATGAAAATCTATCAGATGTGTTATCAAACGCTGTAACAGCAATTATGTAGTTTTTATATGGTTTTAATATACTTTATTAGACTTTTTAAGAACAAAAAAGATCTTTGATTGCCGTAAATTTTTATCGCGCAATTCATGACTTACAATTGCGACCTTATTTTATGTCATCCTTGACGAAATAAGGAAAACGTGATATATTACTGATGAAAATATTCTGTATTTCACCAATACTTGCAGCAACATTTCTCTACAAAGTTAGACAATTATTGAATTATAACTACTGGTCATAACAGAAATATATATGATCCTTGACGAATTAATGAAAAACGTGATATAAAATTTATGAAAATATTATGTATTTCACCAATACTTGCAACAAAATCTCTCTCCAAAGTTAGACAATTATTGAATCATAACTACTGGTCATAACAGAAATATATATGATCCTTGACGAACTAAAGAAAACGTGATATAAAATTGATGAAAATATTATGTATTTCACCAATACTTGCAACAAAATCTCTCTCTAAAGTTAGACAATTATTGAATCATAACTACTGGTCATGACAGAAATATATATGATCCTTGACGAACTAAAGAAAACGTGATATAAAATTGATGAAAATATTATGTATTTATCAATACTTGCAACAAAATCTCTCCCCAAAGTTAGACAATTATTGAGTTAATAACTACTGGTTGTGACAGAAATGTATACTATCTTTATAGTAATGAGGAAGATGTGATATAAAATTGATAAAAACATTCTGAAAAAGTTTACAAATACTTATAACAGCATTTCTCTCCACAGTTATACATTTTGTAAGTTTAAAACTGATGATTTGACAGAAATTTATTTGATCTTTAAAGAAAATAGGAAGACGTGATATAAAAATTCATAAAAATATTCTATATTTCACCAATACTTATAAAAACATTTCACTCCAAAGCTATACATTTGGTAAGTTAAAAACTGATTATTTTGACGGTAATTCATATGATCTTGAAAACGTGTCATTAAATTGAATAAAATATTATGTAATATACCAATACCTATATATGTTCTATACCAAGTTTCCATCTTGAATTTCCTTTCACATTTTTTAAGATTGTTTGTAATCGTAACATACATATTTCCTGTTAAAACCTTGCAGCATTCAATGCAAAAATTTAAATAAATATATCTCTAAAAACCAAATAAAGAAAATAAATTAAAAGTAGAGATAATGATCATCAATGAATTATACAACATTTATTTACCTGAGATTATAGCATCACTTCAACTGTTTTGACTTGATCCCTCTATTTTTGACAAGGTACTGGTCTCAGTTCTTGATGTCTTGTTTACTCGATTCCCATGTGCCGTTATATGATGCGACTGCGCTCTGCCCTAGCTAGTTAGGCAACTGTTTTCGTTGGTTTGTCTTTTAGTCCATCGATTATGACCAACCAATCTATACAAATCACTTTCCCTCTTGTATCTACCGCTTATTTAGTGCGTTCACAATGAAACGCCTTTTACCTTCGTTAATTATTAACTTATTCCCTACAATCCGAGTGTCAATCACAGGGACAGCTGTATGGCCCAAGCTCTATATTACACTGTATATTACTGTTGATAAACACTTCTGGTCTGTAATTTTCATGTTTTGATTTTCGGAGGCCAGCTGAATCATACTATCACTGCAGATCGAACTGTCTCACTCTCTAATTCCTTTTCTTAGCAATTTCTCGATGACATCTAAAATCTTCGTAGCACTGAATACCTACCTCTGTGTTCAGCTTCAAGCACTGATCTCAACTGTCTTGCCCTGTTTTATTCCGCATTCAAAATTAAACGGTCCTCTGTTGTTTCTCGCAATACCGAGATTCTACCAGTTGTTATCAAATGTTTTTAACTTTGCTTGATTGATCAGCTGGATCTCTGCTCTAAGTCACACCTTTCTCGCAGTTTTTTCGCTAAATTATAAACACCAAATGCATAGCACAGCCTTTTTTCAACTTTCAATTAAACATGTTGTCAATTTTTATCTGCCTAACAGTTGCTCACAATATTGCAAAGGCCTTGTTTCGTCACTGCGTTTCGACTATGAAGATGTGATTTCAACGTCGAACTGTTTTGCACGTCAAATCGTTTAGCAATTCACACGGCGTAAGCGAGATAATTTTATATACTTTTTCGATGACAAATGAGTGGCAGTGCGAATTTATGCCCTGTGGTCGCAGCCAGCAGGGATACCAGAAGAACCAAACAGCCGATAAGCTGTCATATGGTGATAGGTTTATGCTCCCCCTGCTGTATCCCGTATAATTTATTGAACCCCCTATTGCATAAGACGATAGAGTGATGTACGTGGAAGAAAATCTGTTTTGGCAAACGCTGTGTGAATAAAAATTTCAGTGCTTCGAAGAGAAGTGCATATTTTCGTGCTTGACCACAAGAAAGAACGATTTAGGCTCCAGCCATGAAGGATATTTCATAGGATACTTACTGCGCAAGCGCGAGCAAGACTCGTGGGGTGAGTCATTGTGTCTGTTAAAGAAAGGATTGCCGACCCCCAACTAAGTTTCAAATTGTATATCTCTGAGTCAATTGCGTCTGCGAATGAGTTCAATTCTGTTTGCTTTCAATTAATTATCTGAAAAATATGGAAAATATTTAACTAGGGGGTAATAATCGTATTTTGATTTGAGCGTGCTGTGCATATTTTTTACGGGGGTTGACGGAAGAAAGGAGGGGGAAATAAGAGAGAGGGGACTATTTATAAAAGATGTTTCAAAAAATTTATAGGATAAATGTTTGTGATAATATCCTCTTTTATATTTGTTTTTCGTGATATGCACTGAAGTTAAACATATTCATATAATGTGTGTCACTATCACGTGTGCAATAAGATGTCAATATTTCCAGCTTATGGATTTTTCCGACTTGGCTAATGTTCCGTCAGTGCAAGCCCCAGCTAATGTTCCGACAGAATCGTCTGTGCTTGATCGGCTCTACTTGACTTTGGGGACATTTGAATTATTTATTTTTTTGTGAGAAGTAAACTGCTGATTATTATTTCAGATGGGTGGCTTTTTCTTTGGATAGAAAAGTCACTAGTTTAAAAAAGAAATAGGATTGTGCAGGTTTTGTTTTGTGTTTGGCATGGGTACGTGAACACAACGAAAGTAGCGGGGCTGCCGTTTTCATGCGTAGGGCTAAGTTGTGCTTTTAAAAATAATAAAATACATCCAAACACTTGTACTATGTTAGATAGATTGTTTGATTGATTGATTGATTGATTCCTAGAAATGTTTCGAAGCTTGACTCTCTTAAAAATATTTATTTTTTATCTTTTAAACTTTTTTTAATTTTTTTATCTCTTAAACATATTTTTGACTCTCTTAAGCTTGACTCTCTTAAACATATTTTTGGTCTTCTGCACAGTGAAAAGTGCGGAAATTAAAGTCGGAAATTAAAATCTTTTGGGTCCTTTGTTGGAGAAAGAGGCATAATTCTTAGTGGAAATACAGACGAGACCAATTTCTGTTTCCGAAAAGTTCTGCTGCACTGCTTCGAATACACTCCCGGGGCATTTCTAAAATTTTTCCGACTCTAGGGGGGAAGGGTTATTTTCGAATGGGGGCAGGGGTATTTATTGAATCTTTGAATTTACTTGGATGTTAACAATGCATAATCTATAGTAAAACTTGCAACTAATCTACTAATTTTACTATGAAATCTGTAATCAGAATTGTTTTTGCAAGTATTTTTCTAACTTGTTGTCTAAATTTTTTTTTGATTACAATTTTGTTTGTTTTTAGGAAACGCAAGATGCACACAATGTCACGCTCAAAGTGTTTTATTTCCAAGAAAGAATTAGGTTAGATTAAAATCTGCACAATCTTAAAATGTTTTTGAAGCAAGCTAATACACACAATGTCATGCTCAAAATGTTTCATTTCCAAGAAAATTAAGTTAGATTAAAATCTGCACAATCTTAAAATGTTTTTGAAGCAAGCTAATACTTTTAATTTTAATATTTTATTTTCTTTTTAATGTACCCTATGATCCCGAAAAACTATCCCCTGTTTGCAGAGTTGAAACTTGAAACCCATGATGCTAAAAATTTCAAATTATACACCAAACCATATCTGAAGGGCAAACTTAGATTTTGGGATATCATCCAGTCATTTGAAATCACATTTAAATGACCAAAACACGTAATTAAAATTACCCGTTTATTGAATTTTTGAGTTTACTAGGATGTAAGCTATGGTAAGTAAGCAAGTAAGTATGTTTTATTTGGCACATAATTAAAAGTTTATGATTTAAAATTTAATGAAGAGGATAAAAGTTTACACAATTTGTTAAGTAAAAAATGAATAAGAAATGAATACATAAAAACAAATTTAAAAACGCACACCCCTAAACTAGAATGGCAAAGATAGCACTAAAAGATCGAAAAGACCTTGATTTCATAATGGTCCTCTATGGATAATCTATCGTATACTATGCATACGTAAACAATACACAACCTATATAAGACGTTACGATTGATACGATGGGTGCTTCTTACTAGTTCTGACCTTTTGAAGGGGTACTAAAGGGTAGGATGGAGGACTAAAATGAGAGAAACTAAGAAAGCACTCTAAAGTTGTGGCGTTAATTAAATTAATGAAACAAAGAGGTCGTATATTAAATTTGTATCTTTGGAGGAGGCGTTTATTGGAAGGAGCGTAGTTTTAAAGGAAGGGGGGTGTTAATTCGAAATTATGGTACCTCTATATGCCTCTATTAGGACGGACATTTGTTCTCGCAAGAATTGTGTCCAATTTATAGAGATTCCACTGTATCAGAGTATTTTTATTTTTAATTGTTTATTGTGATATAAAATGATGTTAGGACGACATTTTGTCGTGCTAATAATAATTCTTGTGGATTGTGATTAAACTACAGAGTAAAAATAATCCTAATCCGAATGTAAAGAAATGTAAACTACAACTTCTAGCTCAACCTTCTGCACTTTGTAAGTTTAGTTGTGATATACTGGTTGCGCTGTTGAGACAAGGCAAAATCCACAGGGAATATAGCAGTAAACTGTTTAGAAATCTGTTTAAGAAAGATCCAATAAATCTCTTACGAAATCCTAATAAATCTTTTTCTTGCTTATTTTGTTATGGTTATTTGATATTTATAACGAACTACAAATTGTTTAAATATTTAATAAATTTTTGCTATTAAACAAAACGATAATAAAGTAATCGCTTTGATCTCAAAGCCATTTTATGTTTACATGATGGTTGTTACTTGATTTTTGGTCTCTGATTGCACTGATTATATTGATTCTATTGATCAAATAGATTGTATTGATTAGATTTCATTAATTTCTTTGAATGATTGCATCCATCACATTGATTGCTTTGATCACATTGGTTATATTAATCAAATAGATTGTATTGATTAGATTTCTTTAATTACTTAGAATGATTGCATCCATCACATTGATTGCTTTGATTACATTGATTGTATTGATCACATTAATTATATTGATCACATGGATTGCATTGATTGGATCATAATGATGAGAAAAATGACATCATCACATTGATAGTTGTTTTTAATTTGATTGCAGTTATTAGATCACATTAATTATTTAGAATGATTGCATCGATCACATTGATTGCTTTGATTACCATGATTGTATTGATCACATTGATTGCATTGATTAAATCATAATGATGAGAAAGATGACATCATCACATTGATTGTTGTGTTTTCTTTGACTGTAATACTCATGATAATACCCATGTCTTCACGTAATACTCACGAATATGCTTTATCCATTTCAGGAAATTAAATGCGAAAATGATCGCTGTGAAAACTACATTCAAAATTTGACTTTTTGTTTCTAAGATTCAGATAGAGACAGCGTGACTTGAGATCATTAATTTTGAATTTTGTCACTAAACACAGTCTACTGCCAAGTTTTGGAATAAAAACATCATTTTTGATCATATCTTCAGGTCATTTTCATTCAGAATTTAACGAAATTTTTGTGTGAAATTTTTAACTGCTGTAAAATCTTTTTGCGTTATCAGTACGATCAGTTTCATTGAAAATTTAACAATATTTTTGTGTGTTTAAAATAACTATTTGATTGACTTAAATAGAAGGCCTATGGTGACTGAAGGTCAACCATTGCACTCTTCTTCGTGAATAATTGATATACAGATTGTTCAACACAACAAAGCTTTGCTAGATCTCGTTTATTTATTGTTACAAAAACGTCGAATTGTAAGTGTTTTTACTTTATTTCTTTGTCTCTTCGCATGCAATGAGATTATAATCAGACCATCCACATAGTGATTACAACATAATTGGGTTTTTGGTAGTGTCTATGGAATTGAATGTCTTTTTCAGTTGCACTATACACTTAATTAATCATCAGTAAGCATTTCCTTAAAATGGTTTGCCAAAAATGGCTTCATTATTAATTAATTTTTACAGAAATTATGACTTATTATTTTAAATTCATATGTTGCACAAGATAATTTCGAATTTCATTCGCCATGGGATTTGTTCAAATTTTACAAATACACTAATTTTTTTTACATACAAAGCCGTTCATAAGAAATTGTAGCTTTTTGTGAAGTTGGTTTGAGCTTTCTCAAGAAATAAGGCATAGAGTAGTAATTTTACCGTTAATGATTCAGCAATAA